>MJUU01011766.1:5180-16477 GCA_002080025.1 Modiolus philippinarum
TACATCATTCCTGTAAAGTTTGGTTGAATTTGCTTCAGTGGTTTCAGAGGAGAAGATGATTATGTAAAAGTTAACAGACGACGGACAGACGGACGACGGACGACGGACGCCAAGTGATGGCAAAAGCTCACACTGACCCTTCGGGTCAGGTGAGCTAATGAAACTACTTTGATCATTGGCAAAAATCCTATTTAGGAGGAAGATACTACTTTCATAGCATTTCCTTCCTTCCCGCTACTGAGTTAGGCTAAAAGATTTCACAGAATCTGTGTCTTTTTATATAACGAACACTTGAGATCAAATATGTGTAAATTTTGTTTGTTTATGTGTATCATTTGCTTCTTTTCTTGTGGATTAAGAACTGCCATCGGTGAGTTAATAAATGCTTTTCAACATATACACATATCAGCACTATAAACACACTTAACATATAATTTCGACATCTTACTTGTCTTCAATGAAGATCAAAATGGAAAATGATTTGGATAACTAAATGTTTAACTATTTGATGTTTATAAAATGTTTTGCATGTTGCATCTTGTTTGTTTGTTGTTTGTGACTTATGGGAATTAAATCCTTCAAAATAAGTCTTGACAAGACTGACATATTTTTTTGTACGAAACATGGTATAAAGAGACCAAGGTATTATTATTTATAGGAAAATATATATTGAAGATACCCAAGTTGCATAATAACAGTAAATTTTGTTATGCTGTACACGTGATTCAAGGAGTAACCTCTCATCAGCAGCATTAAAATCAAATTATATGTGGAAAGCCATAATCCAAAAATAGTAGAAAAAAGAAGTTTTCATTACAAAAAATATCGAAATAAGAAGCCGAATCCAGCACTAAGGACATCCACCGAGTACCATACACAGAATGAAGCCGTATTATTTTTGAGGGATTAGATTTGGGGTCACCGTGCACTGAAATTGAAAATTTCAAGATTTTACATAGAAATGATAGCTAGCTGTCAGTAACTGCGAGCATTTGTCTTGACAGTACCTGCATGACCTGTGTGTATTGTCCTCATGTTTTATGTACTTCATTGTAAGGGCACTCGTCTTGAAAAGTTGGACTTTTTTCTAGTTTGATTTTTACTGCGAGTCTTTTGTGTATTTATTTATAGCCATTCACCACACATAGGGGGAGGGTTTGGATCCAAGAAAACGAGTTTAACCCCACCGCAATTTTTGCGCCTGTCCCAAGTCAGGAATATGTTTGTCATTGGCTTGTCCTTGTTTTCTTATAAAATTTTAGTTTCTTAATATTTGGGTTATTGGATGTGGTTTGTTTCCATTGATTTCTTCACTTTTTTAACCTTTTTGGGCCATTTAGGGCTTGCCATATGGTGTGAGGTTCCTCACTGTGTTGAAAACCGTACGGTGACCCCTGGTTGCTTTCTTTTGGGTCGTTCTAACCAGAATATGGGATGTTGTCTCCTTGACATTTACCCCATTTCCTTTCTATTTCATAATCTTTTACATGTGACATATAGGGCATATATCAGTAAAATAAAAACATATATCAGATTAATGAAATTGGCATGTACAAGCGCTACATACTGCGGTGACACTGTTTGTGCCTCATTAGGAATTTAAGTGAACAATTTTTTGATATAGATGACCATGTTACTAAACCCGACATTGAAAAAGAATACAATACATCTGTTTGAAACACATTGGGATAGTTAAAGCAATTTAGGAAGAACTTAAGAATTATTTATTGTGCTTCTTTCAACGAAAACAATACTTACATCCGTATAAAACAAATAGTGATAGTTTAATACTACTATTTAATTTTAAACAATTTTATATCCTTACAACTAATCTTCAGCACTAGTCCCAGAAATTTTCACAGACTGCACCTTTCTTCTGCTTTTGACATTTAATAACTTACTAGGGCGAGACTTTCATTATTAATGTCAATGGCATTTAATTTTTAAAGATGCGACTCGATTAAGTGCCTTATTCAAGTCAAAATCAAATTGACTGCATTAAGGTGTACATTCACGTAAATAACGTATTTGATCGAGACATATCTATAAACTAAATGCTATTCATATAAATAAGTAGAGTCTCGCGTCGCATTTCGGTCCCAGTTATACTTGCAACTTTAACAAACTGAAAATTTGACGGGAATCATATTTCTCAAAACGGTGCTAGTCGTGAAAGATAAAGACAATATGTAATTTGATGATGAATAAAATCATGAAATTTCTAATTTTATAACGCGCCGTTATAATATGAAAAACAAAATTATGAAATATCATTAACATGCAAACTAATTCATGCAATGTATTCTTAGTATTTTGGAAAAAAGGATACTTAATTTGTGGTATTTTCAGCAAAAATCGGCTGTATTTTAAAAGCAACGTTTTAAGTGTTTTAAATTTGTGATTATACTTAAGATCACCAAGTGTTTGAATGGTTAACAGAGTTTCGCATCCGGCGGTGTCATTCATACAAATAAATATATGACATTTTTTTTATATCATATCCCATATACAAGTACTTAAGTTCAAGATGTCTTGAGCGGCGATGGACATTTGCGCAAACGAAAAGTGGACGTTTGCGCAAACCATAACTGTTTTCTTTTTTGACAATTTTTACCCAATTGATCAAACCTTTATTTAAAATTTTTTTATTCATATGTCCTCTTATGTAGGCATTAGTTGGACTTTTTCCGCTGCCCCCTGCTCACCACGGGGAGGTTTAAGTAGGATTCTGAGCAAGATATACATGTAGTTCGTAGTTCGAAACGCCTGTTTTGGTCAAATGATTGAACGTGTAATGCATGACAAAAAAGCATATCATTAACTATTTATCGGAAAAGCATTGCTGTTATTTTCCATACAAATTTTGAAATTGTATTAATCAAGTGTGAAAAGTGTAATTTCGTGTGTATTTTGAGGATTTTTTTTTCGTTATCAATAAACTATATGTTGGTTGACTAAACTAATCTGTACCTACCGTGGACATAAGCAGTCTGAAAACAATAGAGGATATTCACTTTAGTTTGTAACTACTTTATAAACGAAAAGATCTTCTTAAAAAATATAAGGGCTTTTTTGAAGTATCACATTCTAACGTTTTTACCTTGGCCTTGTCCTGATGACAAGGAAGAAAAAAATTCAAACTTACTTCGAGGCGGAATTCATTAAGTGCTGTCATATTTATAGATGATAAAATTCTGGAGGTACAATACATAGATATGTTGACATAGATTTTTCCATGAGGGAAAACCCTCATCGCTACTTCCTTATAGAGAAAGTCCTGTGGTGCCAGGTAGTTGATGTTTTTTTGGTACATTGTAAAAGCATTTTTTTGGCAGCTATTCTCAGTTTCCACAAAATGGAGACTTTTTGCCTTGATTTTTTAATACAGGAGAAAGTAAAAGAAAGTTAACTTTGCTTGTGCAGGGTAGTCAGTTAAATGCTATTATGTTTATATGAACTCTGATATTTTGACCCTAACCTTGCGAAGAAGTTGGCAAGCGGACATTTGTTAGCAATTGGCTTCCAAATGAAAACACATACATGTAGCTCAAAATTTTACAGGAAACTGAAAGGTATTGCTGTGTATAAAATAGACACTGATTAGCAGAAATTGAATATTTTCGATATTGAGAAGACAACACTCTTAAAATTCTCAATGATATTTGATTTATGAAAAATAACGTTCAAAATTCCGAATCGGATCAAAATGAAACTTGGTAGCAAACTAAGTATTATATGAAGATGCAATTCGGCTTTTTCAAAATGGTGCCAATAGACTTTTATACACAACTCTTTTTTCTTACTATTAAACTAGGCTTAGATACTCCATTTTTAGTATATAACAGGAATTATTCACCGATTTCTGCTCATAGGTAGCATCGTCGTACCATAAGTGGTTAACTGAACGTTTTGTTTTCAGCATGACGCTTTGTAAACCTATAACCTATTTATTATTTGATCTCGTTTATTGTATGTAAATCAAGTGAATCTAAATATATTTTAGAGTAATTTGATTGTTGTAGAATATTCTTTTCTGTCCACTATAAGTCAATAAACAGAATATTGTTATGTAGCTAAGACATAAATACATTTCCAAATGAATACCGAAGCAAGAGCTAAACATCGTATATTCAGAATGCATGGCAATATAAGGATTACACACAGACAGAGAACGTAAATGACGAAGACGTAACAAACACTATATAACACAAACGCCACAAAAAATAAGGCACTAACAGTGTGAACCCCTAAAAAACAGGAGTGTTATCAGGTGCTCCGGAAGGGTGAGCATGACCTGCTTCACATGTGACATCCGTCACACAGCTAGCTATCGATCCAAATGGTTTTCTTTTCTCTTTATTTCGATTTTTCCCTTTTCATTTATCAATTTATTTTTTTATTTATATTTTTTAGTTTAATTTTATCGGAGATAGTATTTTTATACTAAATTTCAGACCTTCCACTTATACAACATCTGCGACGTCATACTGGTGATTAATACGTGAAAGGATCCAATTGCCGTAATTTTTTCTACCTTGGTTTTTAATTTGAGATCAAGTTTAAAAACTTTTCTTATATCAGTATCCTGCATTTCTAATGCACGATATTACATATCTAGTACATTTTTATACGCCCGTCTAATGACAGACGTATTAGGGTTTACCAATGTCCGATTGTCCGTCCGTCCTTCTGTCC
Source organism: Modiolus philippinarum (assembly GCA_002080025.1). Lineage (NCBI taxonomy): Eukaryota > Metazoa > Mollusca > Bivalvia > Mytilida > Modiolidae > Modiolus > Modiolus philippinarum. The sequence continues at coordinate 9,876 of MJUU01011766.1, forward strand.
GTCCGTCTGTCCATCTCTGTCCGTCTGTCCGCCCGTTTCATATGTCGTGCTCTAACTTGACAACCTTTTGGCCAATTCACTTCAAACTTAATAGAGGTATTGGATATGATAGCCTCACAATCTGTATACATTTTCATGAAATTTCGATATTTTTTGCAGGAGTTATGGGACTTTACTCGTCAATTTTAAGCCATTTTTTTACATGTCGCGCTCTAACTTGACAACCCTTAAGCTAATTTGCTTCATACTTTGTAGGGGTATTGAGTACGATAGCCACACGATCTGTATACTTTTTCGTGAAATTTGGATTTTTCTTGTAAGAGTTATGGGACTTTATTCGTCAATTTTAAGGCAATTTTCCACATGTCGTGCTCTAACTTGACAACCCTTTGGCCAATTCCTTTCAAACTTTGTAGAAGTATTGGGTATGATAGCTTCACGATCTGTATACTTTTTCGTGAAATTTTGATTTTTCTTGCAAGAGTTTTGGAACTTTATTTGTCAATTTTAAGGGAATTTTTTACATGTCGCGCTCTAACTTGGCAACCCTTTGGCTTATTTACTTCAAACTTTGTAGAGGTATTGAGTACGATGGCCACACGATCTGTATACTTTTTCGTAAAATTTCGATTTTTCTTGCAAGAGTTATAGGACTTTATTCATCAATTTTAAGGCAATTTTTTAAATGTGATGCTCTAACTTGACAACCCTTTGGTCAATTTACTTCAAACTTTGAAGAGGTATTGGATATGATAGCCTCATGATCTGTATACTTTTTCGTGAAATTTTCATTTTTCTTGCAAGAGTTATGGGACTTTTTCGTCAATTTTAAGGCAATTTTTGACAAGTCACGCTCTGACTGATAAATACTTTGATCAGCTCACTTCAAACTTTGCAGATTAATTTCTTAAAGAATTATCAAGCTTAATTAGGCAGTTATAGGTGCTTCTGAATTGAGAACCCCTTACCTAAATCACTTAAAGCTTTGAAGGGTGACGGCGGGCGTATCATGGGACCTGGCGCAGCTGTTTATTGTTTATTGATTTATGTTGCAATTCTATGATTATAGATGAATTAAATAACGCCACTAAAAGCCAAGTTAGGTCATCATCTAAAAACTCCAATGTTGTGATTTGCATTTTAACAAGGTACCGACGAGAAAGGAAAATGCATGAAAATGCACCTCATCATAAAAAAAAGTGTGAGTACATTGACTTTTAATTTGGAGAAGTGTCTTGTGCAGATAAATTAAAATAATTATCAATTTCGTCATCTTTGAAAAAACTTCATTTTTATTTTTCACAAAAAGATCTTTTTTTTCTTAAAGTCAATGTGAGTCATACATTAGACCACTGCATGATAGTAAAAAAGTAGTTCGATCAGAAATAATTCTCGATTGTCCCTTGTTGGTACATTATTATTTTTTTTTTTTGTATTATTATTATTATTTTTTTTTTAAACTTTGTGCACTATGAAGAAGATTGCTCGAATAAATAACTAAATACCGAAGTTACTGTGAATTATGTTACTTCAGTGCAGATAAAATCTAAACGTTTGAAAGACCATGATCTCGAAGATGTTAAATACTGAGAGAGAACAAATAACCACAGATGCATACGTAGGAAAAATGAAAGGATATGGAGTGAATGTACATGTGACAAAAACGCACACGATACATAGAAAACTCCAGTTTATCAAGGACAGGGCTTTTATTCCTGTCTTCATCTTGATGTCGCCTGAGGGTCTTCAACTAGAGGTGAACAATATTCACCCCCTCAAGATATAGATATATTTTCCATTTAGTTGACAATTTTATAGTACCAATCGATTGAATAGCAAAATACATAATAAATGTACTAGTTTTTTTTGTCGAAAAATGGATGATAGCGATTGTAAGAACACTTTGCCAGTTAAGTGTACGTTTGTTGACGATCCCGCATCCATGGATCAAAGGAAGAAAGAAATGGATGCAAGTAGTATATATGTGGTTTTCAAGTCGCATTTGTCGAGGTGCCCGTCGAGGTGCTGTTGATGTGCTAATGTATTTACATTATATTTATTTTTCTCATTTTATTTTATGCCTTCGCATTGAACGAGGTGCTATTGTACCAACGCCTTTTTAGTGCCTTTGAAATAAAAGCAAAAAACATCTCGTCAAATACGAAGCACTAAAAAAGCGTTAGTACAATAGCACCTCGTCCAATGCGAAGGCATAAAATAAAGTGAGAACAATAAATATAATGTAAATACATTAGCACCTCAACAGCACCTCGACAAATGCGACTTGAAAACCACATATATACTACTGATGTAGCGTTGCTCAGCAAATAACAATGAATTCCGCTCAAACCGGTGCTAGGGGCCGTCTTAAACTTACTATGAGGTATGAGTAATGCTTATTGTTGAAGGCCTCATACTGATTTAAACATGAAAAACAACAATGAAAGCGTTGTTCTATTTCTTGGTTTTACCATGGTTAGGTAGAGTTTTTGTCTCATTTCGATTTACTCCATATCCCTTTACCTGATATCGCCCATGGTTTTTATTTGGTTCGTGTTGTTTATCTGTATGTGTGTATTTATTTCTCTTTGTTGTCCCGTAATCAAGTGGGGTCCTTGTTTCTTAGTGTTTCCGATGTTGTTTTTGTCCATGGATTGTTCGTTCTTTTGACTGACGGTTCGGTTCTCAATTACTTTATAATGTATTTGCAGAGACTTTATCTCATGTGCATTTTTCTTATTACTCAAATCAGTTTAGAGCCTTTTGAAAACTCCAAACCCTTCTGAATATATTTGTTCTCTTCTCACCTTTCGACATGAAGTCTTGCAGGATATTAATATTTTGATAATCATTATCTACACTTGTGACCATTCATCGGTCTTATTAAAATCAAAACACTGCTCACTGACTTCCTGTTGCCTTCTGACCATCGAAGTGTCTTCTGAACGGCCTCAACTCTTTCAACAACCATAAAGTGTCTTTACTTAATCTACAATTGTAAATAATTTTCCTGGATAATAATATAACCTTCTTTAACTAACAAATAGCCTTCCAGTAGGTCTATGGTCTTCAATCATTCATTTTTAGGTCAACACCATACTGCATGTAACTTTTTTCTTCTAAATTGCAGACATTACTAGTTTTGATGTTAGTTATATTTGATAATAAAAACAAACAAGAGGCTCTCAAGAGCCTGTATCGCTCACCTGGTCCTTGATTAACATATACAATTTATGATAAAGAGCTAATATACATGTATATAATTAAACTATAGACCAAGTATGCCCAATTAGTTTAAGGAGAGAAGACCGCTGTCAGTCTTCCCCATGGGGTCTAATGTTAAACTATGTTCCCTGCTGGAAGCCATCTTATATAAAGTTTGAACGTGAAAAAAAAAACATTTTTCTTTTCAGGGGTCCACATAAAGACTACTTTGAACAAGTTAAGTTCCATTGGCTCAGTAGTTTCAGAGGAGAAGATCTTTGAATATGTTTTCCCATAGGGTCCAGTGTTAAAAACTATGTTCCCCGCTGGCGGCCACATTAAATATAGCGTGAACCTTAAAACACCTTTTTTGTAACGGACCACTCAAGGACTATTGTGGCCATGTTTGGTTGCAATTGGCTATGCAGTTTCAGAGAATAAGATTTTTGAAGATGATTTTTTCCCACAGGGTGCAGTGTTAAAACTCTGTTTCCCGCTGACAGTCATCTTGGATATCAAGCTGACCTGCAAAAAAAATCTATGGGATCGTCAAAGGATTATTGTGGCCAAGTTTGGTTCCAATGGTCCGGTAGTTTCAGAGAAGAAGATCTTTGAATGTGGTTTCCAAAAGGGTCTAATGTTAAAACTATGTTTCCTGCTTGCGGCCATCTTGGATATCGTACTGGCCTAATTTTTTTTTTTGCAAGGGACCACCCAAGGATTACTGTGACCAAGTTTGGTTCCAATATGCCCAGTAGTTAAAGAGGAGAAGATCTTTCAAATTCTTTTCCAAAAGGGCCCAATGTTAGAACTATGTTCCCCACTGGCGGCCATTTTGGATATAGCGCAAACCTTTAAAACACCTTTAAAGTAAGGAACCATCCAAGGACTATCGTGGCCAAGTTTGGTTCCAATTGGCCTAGTAGTTCCAGAGTGAAGATCATTGAATGACTGTTTTCCCATAGGGTCCAATGTTAAACTATGTTCCCAGCTGGAGGCCATCTTGGATATAGCGTGAACCCAAAAACACTGTTTTTGTAAAAGAGCACCAAAGGACTATAGTGGCCAAGTTTGGTGCCAATTGGATTAGTAGTTTCGGAGTAGAAGATCATTGAATAAGTTTCCCCATAGGATCCAATGTTAAAACTATGTTTCCCGCTGGCGGCCGTCTTGGATACCACATGGACCTGAAAAACAACTTTTTTGTAAAGGACCACCAAAGTACTATTGTGGCCAAGTTTGGTTCCAATTAGCCCGGCAGTTTCAGAGGAGAAGATCTTTCAATGTGTTTTCACAAAACATCCAATGTTAAAACTATGTTTCCCGCTGGCCGCCATCTTGGATAACACGTGGACCTGAAAAACACAGTTTTTGTAAGGGACCACCAAAGGATTATTGTGGCCAAGTTTGTACCAATTGGCTCAGTAGTTGCAGAGAAGATCTTAGAATGTGTTTTCCGACATGGTCCAATGTTTAAACTATGTTTCCCGATGGCTGTCTTCTTGGATATCGCGTTGACCTGAAAAACGCCTTTTTTGTAAGGGACCACCAAAGGGCTATTGTGGCCAAGTTCGGTGCCAATTTGCTCAGTAGTTTCAGAGAAGAAGATCTCTGAATGTGTTTTCCGATAGGGTCTAATGTTAAAACTATGTTTCCTGCTGGCGGCCATCTTGGATATCGCACTGGCCTAAACAACTTTTTTGCAAGGGACCACCCAAGGATTACTGTGACCAAGTTTGGTTCCAATTTGCCCAGTAGTTAAAGAGAAGATTTTTCAAATTCTTTTCCAATAGGGCCCAATGTTAGAACTATTTCCCCACTGGCGGCCATTTTGGATATAGCGCAAACCTCAAAAACACCTTTTAAGTAAGGAACAATCCAAGGACTATCTTGGACAAGTTTGGTTCCAATTGGCCTAGTAGTTCCAGAGAAGATCTTTGAATAACTGTTTTCTCATAGGGTCCAATGTTAAACTATGTTCCCAGCTGGCGACCATCTTTGATATGGCGTGAACCCCAAAAACCCCTGTTTTTTATAAGAGCACCAAAGGACTATTGTGGCCAAGTTTGGTGCCAATTGGATTAGTAGTTTCGGAGAAGAAGATCATTGAATATGTTTCCCCATAGGATTCAATGTTAAAACTATGTTTTCCGCTGGCGGCCATCTTGGATACCACATGGACCTGAAAAACAACTTTTTTGTAAAGGACCACCAAAGTACTATTGTGGCCAAGTTTGGTTCAAATTGGCCCGACAGTTTCAGAGGAGAAGATCTTTCAATGTGTTTTCACAAAGCATCCAATGTTAAAACTATGTTTCCCGCTGGCGGCCATCTTAGATAACACGTGGACCTGAAAAACACAGTTTTTATGGATTTTATGGACAGTTTTAAAGTAGATATGGGTTAATCTAAGACAAAATAAGATTTTTTATTTGATATTGAGTGCATCAAGGCAAATAAAAATATACATATCAATCATAGAAAAAAAACAAAACAAAAATTTGTTAACAAAAAAGACAAAAACCAGAAAAAAAATTTTACACCCATACGCATGAATACATGTACATGTTTGTTTACATTTATTTAGATAAACGGGAAACAATAACACAACAACAACAAAAATAAAATTTAAATTTGGGAAGGAAAGTGAAAAATGTCCAAAACAAATACATTGTCAACCTCATTTTTGCATTTTCAAGAACTGCTACGTAAAATGTTTAAAATTCAGGCGGAAGATACTAATCCCATTGTATTTTCCCACTTAACACCAAGAGGTTATATATACTTAGTCAGGCAGAAATATTTCCGGAGTCTCTATCCATTTGTGTACATTATCATACTATAAAATATGGCGTGCATATTTTTTATCTACATGTTCATCATTTGTTTTTATTCTCGGGAATTCGGAAAAGTCCTTGGTGAGTTAATTTTTGTTTAATTTATAACTATATATAATATATTAAATGCAACACAAATATTATTTAACATTGATAAAAGGTAGTTTTGTTATGAGTACATTTTGTACATATCTCTTGAACATGAATTTACACATTTTTTCGTCATCACTTTAACATTGATATAAATATTGGTAAAAAAATTAAGTTGAAATACTACGTGCCATAATTTCGAATTTTCTCTTTTTTGCAATTTCATTTTATCTTTCCTTTAGTAAACATATTGCAAGTATTTGAGTTGGTGTACGGGTCGAGAAGGTTTTAGTTTATACCGTTACTAAAATATTGTGAAAAATATAAAACCAAGTCAATTTGAAAGATACATTTTATATATTATAATAATCAAAATGTAAAATACTAGGATTTACATTATGATAAAATTTTTGTTTTATTTATCCAAGAAACATTTTAACCAACCCTGTTATAGGTCATATATACGTCATC
>MJUU01011766.1:21804-38973 GCA_002080025.1 Modiolus philippinarum
AAATATGGGTAAAATTGTATATTTTGGGCGAATTTCGTGAAAAATGGGATTTTTCAGCATTTCGGAATTTTACAAAATTCAACGTTGGATTGTTGTATAACTGCCCATAAACCACACACATGATCTTATTTGTGATATATTGGAGTCTCTGTGTATTTTGGTGTTTGAAATGATATGTTATTGGACCTTTATACAACGTTTAAGCTTTTCCAGCTGAATGAAATTAAATAAATTGTGTTGAATAATTGTGGTAAGGGGTTATATATTTGTAATTCATGAGACTGTAGTTATTCTAAAATGTTTAAAAACATATTTTCTTATGACTTAGATATATTGAAAGGATATCTAATCATCATTTTCAAGTTAGATATCAATTTCATGAAGTATATGCATCTCAAAGTCAAAACAGCAGAAATTCTGAAAAACGGAAAATTCCCATTTTGCATACAATTTTCGAGATAATGAGTCATAAAGGGACCTCTTAGAGTCTTTAAATCTACTTAAATGATCTTCTGCATGTCAGTTTTTGAAATAAACACTTAAATTCCAATAAAACATTATTCTTTAATCATTTAGAGCCTGAATATTTCATATTTTCCCTTAATTTTTAGATGGAGGGTTGCTAATTTTGACATTTCTGAACCTACAATACGTCTGAAACTAAAATGTTTGTACACGATTTGTTGCTTAAATATCATAAATCACTATTACAACGGCAATTATTAAATACATTTTTAGATTTTTACGACCACAAAGTCGAAATTGTGAAAAAAATTTTACCGAAAATCAAAAATTTCTGGACTTTAATGGTTCTATTTTCCAACATTGTATCACAACTGATAAGTTAGGCATAAAAACTAGATCAAATGACTAGTGTTGTTTATCTGAAAGGAATTGACAACCTAAAATTGTCATTTTCGCTATTTTTTTGCAGGGGGGGGTACATTTTTTGTATCCCCAGGTAAAAAAAAATGGCGTAAAGTGCTTAAACTTGAGTTCATTGCAAAGGATATTAAATTAGCTTTAATTTGGTACCAAATTTCAGTACATATTACTTATCATTAAATAATTATGGAGCTTAAAAGATGAAACTTAGGTTAAACTAAAATCCAAGAATTTTTCGTTGTGTACTATAAAAGTGGCCCTATACTGTCCATTCGTGCAAGTTATGTTCGTGTTAACATGTTTTATTTTGAAGAGGGGATATAGGAGGACNGAAAAAAATCGGGGGGGGGGGTTGCACGGAAAGTGATTTCAGCCCATGGCCTGTTTGGAATTATATGAATTAAACGCTGGTTTTTAGGAAGTTATATATGTATAAACTCAGGCAGGTCACTCACAAATTTCACATAAAGTTCTTCGGACTTTATTCAGTTTGTGAGTGAGCTGCCGGAGTTTAATATACATAGATAATTTCCTAAAAACCAGTGTTAGATACTATAATATACTGTCAACATTTCACAAGAAATTCATGATTTAAAAGAACTTGATAATCCCCTTATCGTTTTCAAAGAAAAAAAAATAACAATTTAGCGAAAAACTTTAAGAAAAAAAACTTATAGTCTTTTGAGCTTCTTTAATTCAAAATGCAAATATATCATCATCTGACAGTACTCTGTTCAATTCCAGGTGTTCCGGAGCCATGTATAATAACAACTGAGAATAATAGTACCATAGGTAATTATTATGTTTCTTGTGATTTTCTCATTGTTTGCAAAATTTATTGATAAGATGAATGTTTGGGACGCCAAAGCCACAAAATTAAGATAATATAGCATCATTACAGGTAATGCTTTATTGTCTGAATTTTTGTGGATTTGGAACAGATAATATATCATTACCTCTTGAATATTAAATATAGATTTTTTTTTAACATAAGTCTCTTTGAATAACAGAAATAAAACATTCTTATCTGGAGTCTTAATCATCAGCTAACAGGTAATGAACTTACTTATCAGGTAACTGGTAATGCACTACATGTACATGTATCTTGTGATAGATTGCAAAAATTGACATTTTAATAGAAAAAATTACTATCAACTCCTTACTTCTATTAGTGAAGAATATTCTTAGTGACATAAAATGCATTTATTACTCTATTTATTTGACCTGACTTGATACGGGTCATTTATATCGGGATTATTCGTTATAAACTTACCTAAAAGACAGCGAAAATTTAGCCACGCCCAACCTGTTCAATGAATTTGAGTAATAATATAACACAATCTTTCAATAAATATTATTACTCAATTCTGTGGGCGTATCACGCTTACATGTGTATTTCATTATAACGATCATGGGTGAGTGGATGTCGAGACATAAAAATATTGTGATATTGTAATTTTTGATAGATTGACATAGCTTTATTCACATAAACCATTTTACAAAAGTACAGAGAAAATACAGAATAATATGTACACACAAACATGCAAAATTCGTTAAAAATGGCAAAATGATAAATCTTAACAAAAAGCGAAACTGAACTAGAGACTCTCAAGAGCCTGTATCGCTCACCTGGCTTTCAGATGCCACAATCATGGTAACATTGCAAGTTATACAGTTGATCTTCAGTCTCAAACTTAAGTACCTCAAACACCTACAATATCTTGAACAGTATTTAAAGTCTGATCATGTTTTACTACATTTCTATGTTGGGCTTTTTTGACAAAAAACGTTCTTGCTAAGGACCACTTTTTGCACCAGTTTTGAAATCCAGACGTCATTTTGTAAATGGCGGCCATCCAACAATTTTCAACATCAGTTTTGAAGTCGCAACATCAATATCTATTTGGACAAAAAAAATTCATTGAAATAGGACAATGTTGAAATTTCTCGCCTGTTTTGGTGGCCATTTTGAAAATGGCAGTCAACAAATAATTTTTAACATTAGTTTTAAATTTGCGACATCAATACCTATTTAGAAACCAAATTTCATTGAAATCAGACAAATTGAATTTTCCCGCCTTTTTAGCGGCCATTTTGAAAATGGCGGTCAACGAACAATTCTTAACATCAGTTTTGAAGTCGCAACATCAATACCTATTTGGAAACCAAATTTTATTTAAATCGGACAATGTTGAATTTTCCCGTCTTTTTTGGCGGCCATTTTGAAATTTGCGGTCAACGAACAATTTTTAACATCAGTTTTGAAGATGCTACATCAAAACCTATTTGGAAACCAAATTTCATTAAAATCGGACAATGTTGAATTTTCCCGCCTTTTTAGCGGCCATTTTGAAAATGGCGGTCAACGAACAATTCTTAACATCAGTTTTGAAGTCACAATATCAATATCTATTTGGAAACCAAATTTCATTGAAATCAGACAATGTTGCATTTTCCCGCCTTTTTTGGCAGCCATTTTGAAAATCACCATGGCTTAGCCATGCAGGTCAGCTGTTCGGTTAAACAGGCATTGAAGCTTAGATGCACTGACAACGATGTTTACAGCGTGGACATTTTTAACATAGAAAATGAAACAATATACATTATATACAATTATTATTAAATATTGAAATAAGTATAGTTTATGAAAGTATTTTTGCAAAAAAATGTAAAAATTTGTACAAAAACACTTTTTTGTTCTTGATTCTGTAACAAAAAAGTATTTCTAATAAAGTGATAGCAGGGAATTTCTCTAAAATTTAAAAGAGAAAAGTAAACCAAAGAAGATTTGAAAGCAGAAATTAAAGTTAAATAACCCATAACCATATGGCAATGATTATTTTTGGTGAAAAAAGTCAATAACTACAACACAGGCAGTTGGATTTTCTTCAAAATTTCAGAGTATGTAGATCTTGATATGCTGAACATTTTTCAAATTTACACTTCACTTTTATCTGTTACAGTTTTTGAAATAAAAAATAAAAAATGCATAAATTTTGAAAATTTTACGGAAAAAGGGCTATAACTTTAAGAAGGTTTTTTCTGATTTTCTTCAAAATTGCAGGGCAGATAGATCTGGTCATTCTGAACAATTCTACCTCGTCACATTTTTGATATCTGCAACGGTTACGAAGTTATTTGCCAAAAACAGCAATTTACCCCTATGTTCTATTTTTAGTAACAGCGGCCATGTTGTTTAGTCTACGGACATAAAAACCACAAACTCTAAAGTGCATACCCTGGTGATGATTCAGGCTAAGTTTGGCAAGTATTGGCCCGGTAGTTTCAGAGGAGAAGATTTTTTAATCAAAAGTTAACGACCAACGCCGGACAACGGACGCCGGACGACGGACGACGGACGCCGAGTGATGGCAAAAGCTCACATGGAATTTTGCCAGGTGAGCTAAAAAGAAACTCTATTACAATTCCAAAATTCTCTTTGGATCATAATTACATAGTTTTTCCAATAGATAATTTGATCTAATAAAGATTGAATTTGATAAATTATTGAAATGTATCTGGTTGGTTGCAAAATAAATCAGATAATACATTTACCCGCAAATATTACGTCTGATAGGTTGTTAGATATAATAGATGAAGCACACAGTTGCACGCCAGAACCACAAAAATGCAGATAAAACAACATTACCATGTAATTCTATATTATCTGTAGATAAAACATCATTATCACATAATTTCATAGAGAACTATGTGTGAAATAGCTGCATGTACTTATCTTGAGGTAATGAGGATACCAGATACATGTAACTTATGTCTTGTGATGTGCGGCAAAACCACAAAAAAATTCAGATAATATAGCATTACCTGAGAAAATGCTATATTATCTCATTTTGTTTTGCTTTGGCGTGCCATATGCATCACAACTTCTTATTGCTTATCAATAAAAGTCTACACAATAATCTATATTTTTGTCTATTTGAAAGATTTTTTTCCGGACCATTGGTTCTCTAATATTTTTTTTTCAAAATCTCATTGACTTGAAGGATGCTCATCAGTTTTATGAAGTTTTATTTACCATTACAACATGTGATCATGGCTTAATGCAGATCATAATTTAGAAAAAAAACAGTAATAAGTTTTTAGCCATCGGCACGTTAAAATTGTTTGTTCTTAATTGTGCTCATAAAAAGGTCGTTATTTATGCTTACATAATTGCTTTATCATTTTTTTTAAATACATATTATTTATGACAACAAAAATCCTAAAAGCGTACATATTTCAAGACCAAGCACTGTTCCGAGATAAAATGAATGCAGATGAAGTCCTGAAATGATTCTGTACTCGTATAATGACTTAAAAATTTAACCTCAGCCACCATACACCGAAAAACTCAACTGAAAGTCAAGATCTGACGTTGAAAACGATAAAAAGTCGGGAAATCGGATTTGAGCCATCATTAATGAAACCAGCGGTTTATTTACTGTAATGTAATGACCAACAGTAAGTGTTAATTTATTGTGATAAAACAATCGTTACCATTAAACGTCAAAATACAGCTTACGTCATAATGTAGCGATCACTCACATGGCCATGACGTTGTTCGGTTTGCAACGCGTTTCTTTTCGTGATTTTCGGAAGAAAAAGGCACTTGCATTCGATCAAAAGTGAAGATTGGGATATGTCAGTCAAGTAAGAAACAACGGCCGTAGAATACCGAAGGAACAAAGCACAAGATTACATAAATCAAAGTCCAAAGACAAGACAAAAGCAAGAACACCAGAAGACAAAAGACACTGCATGCTCACACAACACAAAAACACTACAAGTACAACACAAAAATTTAAAGCACTCAAACAGAGTGACATCAGGTGCTCCGGAAGGGTATGCTTGTCCTGCCCTGCATACAGCACACATCACACAGTCAGTGAGGCGTTTATGGTTTTGAAAGATCTGTTTGATGGCTGATCGGTGAATGTAATTTCCTAACTAGTAGCAAAACCAAGCCTCAAACAGTAGCAAGGTTAAAATTTGAAAAGCTTTTGTCAATTTCCTTAGTGTTCAGATAATAACATGGACAAATCGGTACAACCAACATCACTAACGAAGACAAAACTAAAATTCAACAGTAAGCATGTCTTTCACTGTATACAGCTCCAAATTATATTTCTGTTCCTCTCGTTTCGCTAGGCCTAGCCCTAGAAAAGACGAAATTTTATGAAAGATATCTCGATCTTTAATCTGACCTTATGCAAGATCAATAATCTTTTTTTGTAAATGATTAAAAATGCAAGAGTATTCGCAGCTGTTGTTTGAGTTTTTACGCTAATTGTTGTTAATGGTTTACATATGCCAATCCTGGGGCGTCTTTTCTTTTCGGAACCTTATTACATCGTGAATTTTCGATGTCCCGTGTCTGTAAATTTCATCTTGTTGCACTGAAAATTCACAATAGCATTCCAATTCGAAAACGTTTACACGCCATGATATGACATGTCAGGATTATGACGATGAAAATTTGTTTGTAACGACATGTAGTTGTGTTAAAGATACGATTAGCAGGTTCTGCTTACCTACACGAGAGCTTCAAAACTAAAAAAAAATGCATAAGTCTCAATATCAAAGAAAGGCTCATGTGGCTATGTTTTTCGGCCATTGTAGGTGTTTCCTGTTATCTTTTTCATTCCATTTCAAAAAAGTTCCTGTTTTTTTTAAAACTTGAAATTACCCATATTCTGTAAATAGTACCAGCTAAATTTGTTCATTTGCCAATTCCTTATATTTACCTTATAGCATCATTAATTAGTTCTTTATTTAAAATTTTTGGGTTTAGCATTATTACATGTATATGGCGTAAAAGATTTTGCCGTTTGCTTTGGTTTTTCATATTATCTAAAACATAGACATGGCCATATCGTTATCAAAGATTATATCTTGCATGAAAACATACATTGACATGGACTTAATTGAACTGGTAAGCGATGTTTATTTCATAAAAACACAGAATTTGGGATAATTTTAACTCGAGAGACCACTGATACACCATCATCAGCATCATACCTGGATCTATACCTCTACATTGACAACTCTGGACGTCTGAAAACAAAACTTTACGACAAGCGTGATGATTTCGACTTTCCAATTGTGAACTTCCCGTATATGAGCAGTAATATTCCAACTTCTCCGGCATATGGCGTGTACATTTCACAACTCATTCGCTATTGCCGTGCCTGTAGTTTGTACAGCGATTTTGTCAACAGAGCGAAATTACTGTCTCAAAAATTTATGCATCAAGGGTATGTTCAGTCACTGTTGCAATTGTCACTAAAGAAGTTTTACGGTCGTCACCACGATTTGACAGACCATTACAATGTCTCTGTCTCACAAATGAGAACAGATATCTTTGGGTAGATCCAGATTTTGTTACCGGACTGACCAACACCGACTGTGACAAAATCGAACTTTTCACTGACAGTGTGACGGGTGCCACGCGTGGAGCAGATCATGCTTACCCTTCCGGAGCACCTGCTGATACCTCAGTTTTTATAGGGGTTCACACTGCTAGTGCTTTAGTTTTGTAGCGTTCTTGTTCATTTTTGTTTATTTGTTTTGTCTTTGTCATACTGTCTCAATTCGTGTTGCTGTGAATTGCCGTGATTTTGGATTTATGATTTTAGAATTTCCCCTTTCTTCGTTCTTGCTTCGGTATTCGTTTGCCGATGTATTTAAATATGGCTTTGTACATTGTGTTAAATTCATTTTAATAACTTCAGTTAATAACTGTTCATATCATTATGTATGCCTATGGCTATCCTCAATACAAGGTTTTGTCATGATTATTTTTTTTTATTAACTTGATGTGATACCGCATGATTTCAGTCAATAAGTGCAAGAGACTCTACAACAGTATAAACGATGTAAATCTTCCTTGACCGTAGGCAATATCACATTAGGCGAACTAACAGTTAATGTGCAGCCAAGTGGCCTTTTCACTTTCGTTTTTAATGTCTTACGCCGCTTACAGATGACATTTTAACAAATTTTTAGAGCTACCAAGTAGTGTGAAGACCGAAAATGTGCAGATCGAAATGAGTTTTAAGTCTTATCTAGTTTTAAAATTTTATGTACGAATGTTTGACCTACAATATAGGCATTACTTTAAGATGTTTATTTTTGGTGTAGGTACTATGTGTAGTGCCAGCTATGGGAGAGAATTAACAAGGGATGGTACTATTACACAGGATAAAATACTTGTACGTGTTACAACACAGACGGAAAATTGCGTCTGCAAAGTTTCCATCAAAAACCAAGTAAAACTTGAATCACTAGTTTTGCGCAAACAGCATGGAAAGACAAGTGCAGCCCCGGCAAACGCAAATTGTGGTCTTGTTGTGGACATCGATATCTACCCATCTAAACCAGAAATTGAATCTATAAATTGTTCACAAGGGCCACGAAGAATACAACTGAATGTTGGTCATTTTATTCAACTAACATCAAGGATTACTAAGGGAGATTTCACAAGAGGTTATTGTATGGAGATATCGAGAGGTAGGTTGTGCTTGAACACATACATTTAAGGTAGTAGACCTGGAGTAAGAGGAGATAACTCCTTTTTACTTCTCATATATCTATAATATAAAACGATTGTTGCAGCATAATATACTTAGCATTTGGAATAATGAAACAAATACCGCAAATGTTAAAAAAATTGAATTTGTATATACCGAGGCTACGTCATCAAACATCTTTTTTATTCAGGTAAACTAATTTACAGGGGAGAAAATTTTTGTGAACTACTTCCCGGCCTGATTGGCTGTGACTTAGATCGATTTGTGGCCGTGAGTTAGATTTTTATTATTGCTGATTTTTTACAAAAATATGCATTGTTGAACTTATTCATTTTTAGGGGAGATAATGGATATAGGATACACCATTTTTCTCAATAACTCCTCCTACAGTTTTTCAGGTTGATTGTACACATATCAAAGATGTGCATGGTACTTGGATTTTGTTTTCGGATATTTTTTTTTTTGAAAACTACACATTGTTGAACTTTGTCATTTTTATGCCTTAGGGCACATCATTTGTCCGGATAACTCCTTCTACAGTTTTTAAGGTAGGAAGTTTGCTCACCAATGTTCTTTGACTGAATAAATTTACAGTTACGGTCGACATCACGATCTTTTGACCTTTTGACGGTTACCACGCGTTGAGCAGATCCGGCTGACAATTCCAGAGCAACTGTTCATACCTCCAACATTTGTAGAGATTCAAACTGCTTTTGTTTAGTTAGTTATGTGAAACTCCTGTTGATTTATTTTGATTAGTTTTGTTATATGTTGTCTTTATTTGTGTTCCACCAGTATTTTCCTCGTTTGGGGATTATTTTAGATTTCCTTTTACCCTTCTTTTGCTTTGATATTCGTGTTTTGATGTACTTGATTACCCAAAATGACCTCCAAATTTAAAAGACCACAATTACACCATCTAAATCCGCTATACTGGTCAAGTACCAGCTATCGCTGTGTACCAGTTATCGCCAAATTTCACATGGCTCCAGCTCGCGCATGTCTTTTGTTATACAGTTATGTGCAAAAATTAGAGCAATGTCCTAAAAATACAATCCAAAGAGAAATCGAATATTAAAGGCTGAAAATGTTGTTTTCCCTTCAAATAGTCAATTTTAGATGAATTGGGACAGTCAAGGTCTATTTTCATGTTATTGTTAACGAAATTGATCAAATTTGGCATTGAAAAAATCATTTTAATTTTAGTTTGAGAATAGAACTTGGATGACCTTTTATTCTGTGTTCCTTTTTAATCCATCCCATTCTGGAGAACTTAAGTAGATATTAATATTTTGGTACAATGTTTCTAATTATAAAATACAGGTCAAATTCGATTTTGACCATGATCAGATTTTGTGTTCCAGAGTTATAGCGCTTGATTTAGGCAAAATCTGTAAATTTTATGGTTTCCGAATAATAAGTTCAGTTTGCTTCAGAAAAATTATTAATATTCCGGTCAATATTATATATTATAAAATACAGATCAAGTTCGATTTTGACTTTGATCGTATTTTGCATTATGGAGTTATTGCCCTTTAATAACAAAAAAAAATCTTTTAAAGTTATGGTTTCCAGATGATAACTTCAGTTTGCTGTGAAGGAAAGTTTTAATACTGTGGGGTTATGTTACTTCCCAAAAATTACAGGTTGAGTTTTATTTTCACAATGATCAGACTCTTTGCGTTCAGAGTTATTGCCCTTGGATTATGCAAAGTCTGTAAATTTTATGGTTTCAAGATGATATCTGATTTTTTATGGAAACTTTTAATATTTTGGGACAATGTTACTATTTTTAAGTGTGATTTTCGGCGTGATCCAATTTTATGTGCCAAAATTATTAACCTTGAATCATGTAAAATTTAATGAAAAAGATAATGGTCAAGCGAAATAGTGATCCAGGTTCCTACAACTACTAAAATTGCCTATTGGCGGGGTATCTTTTGTGATTAGGAGATAACCTTTTTCCAGTTTGATAAAATTGACAACTTTTTTCGAATTGATCAAAATATCAAATTAAGGGGGTTTGCTACTCCATTTGAAAATAAATAGGATTTCAAATAAACATTATTTTTAGTTAGAAAATTAAAAGTAGAGTAATTTAAGAGAAAAAAATTGATAGGTTGATGATCTCTTTTTTGAGATTTAAGTGATTGAAAATTTGGCGGGAAACTGAACTCCTCTGATTTTTCATAGGATTAACATTAACAAGGTTTGACTATGAATGAATGTGACGGAATAAATAGAATTCAATGAATTTCTTACAGAATGTTCACAAAGATGTATAAAATGAAATTATGGGATAAAATAAGGGGGTCAATGGGCAAAAAATTATAATGCTTTTAAATGGATAAAACCCGAGGATTCCGAAAATCTGACAAAAATCACAAAATGTGAGGAGCAAACCTCCTTAAAAAAATGTTTTGCATTTAGTCATATTAATTTTGCATAAATTATATTACGATTCA
Organism: Modiolus philippinarum; assembly: GCA_002080025.1. Lineage (NCBI taxonomy): Eukaryota > Metazoa > Mollusca > Bivalvia > Mytilida > Modiolidae > Modiolus > Modiolus philippinarum. The sequence goes on from MJUU01011766.1 coordinate 32,684, forward strand.
GAATTTGAACATCAATTTGTGGACTTAAACTCAACTTTTTTGCCGTTATTTGTAAATTTGGAAATATGGGAATTTCAAATTTTCCCCCTATGTCCACCGTTAAATCGTTATACAGTTGGGTGGAGACATAATTTTTGGTAAAAGTTAGCTGTAAGTTAACTTAGAATTCGTTCTGAGTTTAGTTGAAGTTAACTGAAAGCAGTCATAGAGCTATTCTTGAAATGGTCATAGAATGGTCACAGCTCTTAGTAAACTTTGCTGTCGCAAAAGCGATCATATATTGTACTAAATGTATAAATAAGTTACATTTCATACTAATCACAAATGAGTAGCTAGGATGAGATAAATTGTGTTTTTTGTTTAAGGGGTTAATGAATATTTTGTTTTTTCCGAGTCTGTAGTTTATCTCGAACGCCTCAAATTTTAATTTTCATATTGCCCAGACATGCTGAAAGGATATCACATCAATGTTTAAAGCTATATTCTAAACAAATCTACATTTCAACTGCAAATCAGTAGAAATTGGTATATGTGTTCAAGTAAAGTGATCCACTATAGGCCATTTAAACAGTTGAATTATATTACATAGATCGGTTTCATGACATATAAAATTGAAAAAAAAACCAAAACAAAAGCAAAAACAAAAACAACAAAAAACTCACATTAAACTGTATTTGATAGGATTTAAATTATCAATCTAAAGCAATGTCTGAACCTAAGGCCGAACAAAATTTATTCGACGCATTTGCCGCTAAAGTATCTTTAGGAAATTCATGTGAGCATATCGAATTTATTTTTCACACCTCAGTTTGTTTTGAAAAAAAAGCTGATTGTATTTTCAATACTGGACACACATCATTTATTAATAACTCTTTAGGGATGGCGTAGCCTCATATCTAAGCATCTGTCAAAATAAGCTGTAATTTCTAGGAAAGTCAAATGATACAAATCAGTCAATTGAAATCAAATGCAACGACATATCAGAAACAACAACAAAAGTCACGACTACCTCAACAACCTATTCTACATCTGCCTCACCAGCAACTACAAAGGATATAACAACAGGAGGTTTGATATCAACAAAACGCAAAACATCAGCAACCAGAATACCATCAACAACAGAAACTTCGTCAACAATAGAGTCCTCAACACAGATATTAGTCAAAACAGATTCAGAAACAAATTCAAAAGGTATGGTTTCATTTATTAGAAATTTGAACATGTGTCATGTCTTCCTTGTCATATGTCATTTCCTCTCATCCAATCAGAATAGAGAGTGTGTTGTTTAAGAAACTTGTGACCAGGGAAACAATATTTTGTGATTTCAATCAGCAAAATTTGGAAAAAATATCATAAATGACATTAGGAAGTATGAGTGCCAGAAAATTAGTGATTATAATGAAAACTCTTGCCTTTCATTTTGAAAAGCTTTACTAATAGTAAAAACATTAAGAAAAATCCATGTGAGAATTTTATTACAACTTTGACGGGAAACGATTCTCTCTAGATGATTCCCTCAATTTAGTTAGATGCTTCTATGCTAAAATATACGAAAATATTATCTGAAGATAATTGACTGCCCAGTCAACCCTTCTTTTTTTTTACTTTTTAATTGTGGCCTACTCTACTTTTTTATTTTGTCCCATTGTTAATTTGTGGCCATTGCACAACATATATATTTTTATATGAATTCTTTTTAGTTCCATGTCAATCAGATGGGATTAATTAAATCAGATATGACACGAATAGAGTACACGTAGATTTGCAAAACAATTATGTTTTGTTTTGACTGCGTATTTATAAGCTTGATGTTGATCCATTGAACCTTGTTGCCTTCATTGTGGGTCTCGCTAAACATTTAGACTATTTTACGCTACATAGAATTCGGAATGTCTATGATAGGTATAAGTTACAGTGGAATTGGACAGCTGTAATCATTAGATATCCCGCCAATTAGAATATTAAGCACAGGGAAGAGTAAGTATCGGGAATGAACCCAGAGCTTCATATTTTGATGAACAATATGATATCTTACAATATAAGCGCTTTCAATATTCCGATTACATGTTTTTTCGAATTTTTTTACCTATTGAATTATCCAGAATTTGATAGGATTTGTGTCAAATTCTCCAAAAGTATCGCTTGAAATTCCCTCATTTATATCATTCATTCTTTATACAAGATATGTTTGTAGTTATTCAATGACTCGACATTATTTGTGCCAGCATATTGTGTCAAACATTCAAACCATGTTAGCAACTCGGAATAAATAATGCATGACAGGATATGGAGTAAATGCGCATGAGACAAAGTCTACAAATACATGATAAAAACAAGCAAAGGAACAACGCCTTTATTGTTGGTCTTCATCTCGAAGTCGCCATGAGGCTTTCAACAATGAGTTTTGTTCATACCTCATAGTAAGTTCAAGACGCCCCCAAGCACCGGTAGGACAGGATTTCTTTGTTTAATGTCGAACAACGCTACATTGATGTCTTTGTTAGTCATAGATGCGAGATTGTCAACATGCATTAATTAAACTGGCAAAGTGCTCGTACAGTTACTGTCATTCGTTGCCCGACAAAACACTAGTGTATTAAGCTAGTGGACGATTACAAGAAATAAACAAACACAGGGTACCCATTTAGTCGATTGTAAAAAATGGCATCATGAAATAGTGAGATGTGGGCATTTAAAGTCTGTTTTTTTTTCATTATATTTCATTTACTTGTTTACACTTTTCTTCCCATTACTTGGCACTTTCACGACGTTACGATATTAAAAGTGATGGCTCCTCAGAAGAGATTAATGACATTCTTTCCGTAATTTTTGTCTAAATGAACAGATGGGGTATTATCTCCATTAAATTAGAGTAAAAGGATAAAAAGGATATTGCTTGTCAAACATTGGGAGAGTCCTTGACAACTCAAGGTCAGTCGGGTTCAAGCGGATACGGCTTTCGCTGAAGTATTCTAGAGACCGAGTTAGCCGTATGGAAAGTCGATTACTATGAATATGTGAGTGCAGTGATAAGTCTTACTAAATCAACATAAGACCGTATAGCAAAGACCGTCACGTCTATGTTACATAGAAAAAAAATGTATTTCATTTGTAAAGAAAAACTATGGAAGCGTTGTTCTATCGCTTAGTTCTAACATATATGTGTAAAGACTTTGTCTCATCTGCTTCTACTCTTCATCCTTTCATTGTTTAAGTTTTAAACACTGTGTGTTTTTTATTCCAATATGGTTAGGGTTCAATAATATTGATCTTTGTAATTTATGAACAAGATTGCTTTTATCATGAACATTTCTGAACGAAAATGGATGTCAAAATTTATTTACCACAAATTAATCACATGTTAATTCTGAACATAAAAAGGAGTTTTGTACCACTTAATGAGTATATTTTGGTTTTTAATTAGTACAGATCATGATCATAACCTGAACACCGCTATGCAGATAAAAGTTCGGAGGGTAATATAACTTGTCTTTGCATATTTCTAATGTAAAATGAAAGTCTAGACAAATACATCGGCAAACGAACATCGAAAAAAAATCTGAAATAGAAATTAACTAAACAAAAATCGTTTTTTAAAATCAAGTTAAATATGACAATATTACGAATCTCATGGTAAATGTACAATCTAATTAAAACTATATCTACAAATTGGTCCTCACACTCACTGCATGGCAGATCTAACAACAAGCCATTCTACATTCTGTTCTGATGACCTTTTCGAAATCCTTGGGTTTATCCTAAGTACAATGCTTCCAGAATCTTTGAAGCTGCAAACTGATTGGTTGATTTAAAAGGTTTTCAGAACAGAAAGTAGGATGGGTTGTTGTTTAAAATGCAGTGAGTGTAAGGAACAATTGGTAGATCATTTAAATTTGGATTGGGTGTATGTACAGTATCATCACACTAATAAGCAAGGTTTAACATATCATATATTGCCTTGATTTTAGGGAACGGGGTTGCACTGTATGTAGGTATCGGTGCTGGTACTGGTGTAGCTGTTTTGCTTTTGATTGCCATCATGATACTGTTTATCAGGTATTTAGTGTATTATTAATTGAATCTTCAGTTTCTGAAAATGGTGGTTTACAGTGGCAGATGATCTATTTGAGACCGATGCACGCGACCTTATCTCACATCGGTAAATGACCAACCAGACGTAAAGATATTTGTGATATAACAATCATAACCATAACAAAAGGTCATAAAACACCTGACGTCACAATGTAAGGAATATTCAAATGGCGACAACGTTGTTCAAACTATAAAAATGTACAGACGTTTCTCTTCGCTTTTTACGGAAGAAATACCTGCTTGCATAAGATCATAATTAAAGATCGGGATATCGTTCACCCGTGTAAGACATTTTACGTCTCTTTCTCTCGTTTCGCTACGCTCAACTCGGGGAAAGACGAAATTTCTTACACTTGTGAAAGATATCCCGATCTTTATTCTGATCTTATGCACGATCCTCTTAAACTACCACGAAGAGTCATTTAAGATTAAGCGTAATATTGTCTTGGTTACAGATGTATTTTTTTATGTAGATGTCATTGCTTGCTCAAAACGTGACGGAGTATATAGTTTCCAACGTATTTAAGCTTAATTAACGTTGATTTTAATTTAATGAGGTGCATATCCATACGTCTAGCCCCATAGACATGTCCCTTTGTAATCTCGGGATGAAGGGTGAATGTTTAAGTGCTCAAAGCATAGAATACGATACAACTATTTTGGTCTATTTTTTTCTCTTTTAAATAACAACATACCGAAGTTAAATAAGGGGTTTGGTTATTGTAGGAACGATTGTCAAAAAGATGATAGTATACGTATTGCTAAAGCAATCTTCTTTTCTTTGTTCGTTCACAAATGTTTTTGTTATTAAGGTCTTTCCCGACTCCAGTCGGAAAGACCTTATAGTAATTCTTCTGATTATTATTAAGGTCTTTCACCACAAGTGAAAGACCTTATTGTTATATTCTGATTATTATTATTATTATTATAGTTTCCGCCAAAACAGCTGACAAAAAACTACGCGACATATCATTTCGATACTTGGTAAGGAAGATGTGCCCTAAAGTGGGATCTTAAATCTAAGGGGACGACAAAATTCTATTTATAGTAACGGAGTTATCTGCCCCGGTCAAAAAAACCTTGTTATCGGATAATCTCGGAAACCGTAAAAGATAGCTGAAGAAGTGTAATGGGAAAAATGTTCCTTAGGTCATGGCNTTGGTCCGAAGAGATTCGACGACTCTTTATATGAGTTATTGCCCTTTGAAAGATTTTGAGTTTCCGTTAATGCTTAATACTCCCAAACGATAAGTCGTAAAGACCTGAAACCTTCACCATTGTTAATAAGTGATATATGGCAATCTAAAAATGTCAAGGTCAAAGGTCAACGGTCAAGGTCACAGATGACCTTAGGCCTTGTTATCGCTTTAACTCTTAAACCGTAATAGATGGATGAAAACATGTGATGAGAAAAATGTTTATTGTCAAGAGACGCAACTTTGTTACATTAGGTCCGAAGAGGTTCGACGACTCTTTATAAGAGTTATTGCCCTTTGAAAGATTTTGAGTTTCCGTTAATGCTTAATACTACCAAATGATAAGTCGTAAAGACCTGAAACCTTCACCATTGTTAATAAGTGATATATGGCCACCTAAAAATGTCAAGGTCAAAGATCAGCGGTCAAGGTCACCGATGACCTTAAGCCTTGTTATCGCTTTAACTCGTAAACTGTAAGAGATAGATGATCAAATGTATTTGAGAAAACGTTTGTCTCATTGAGGTGTACATTTGACACTGGGGTCCAAAATAATTGGACCATTCATTTTGGACCTATGGCCCAAAAACCATTTTAGAGTTTTTTGCCTATATCTCAAAAACTATTAAAGATACACAGAAACTAAAAGAAGATAAATTGTTCAGCTCAATATGGCCAACAAAATGGGGTCAAGGTCAAAGGTCAAGGTCCTTAGCAACAAAGTTATTTGCCATAAAAGTCCTTAGCAACCATCGGCAAAAAGTTTCGTAAAGTTGTAAAGAGGAAATGAATGACATTGCCAACCGGAAGTGACTTTCCTGTCCTTAGCAACAAGCTAATTTTTCGAAAAAGTCCTTAGCAACCGTTGAGCAAAAGACTCATAAAGACCAGAACTTTTGTTTACAACACATTTTGAACTGAAATATACAACAAAATCAAACTCAAACATGTGATCATGGTGAAAACTGGTGAAAGACCTTGCAATTGTTCTCTGAACAATTG
>MJUU01011766.1:46237-60810 GCA_002080025.1 Modiolus philippinarum
TTTGTTGACTTAAACTTAACATTGTGCCCGAAATTAATGAAAAATGGGATTTTTCAACATTTCAGATTTGGCCAAAGTTCACTGTTAACCCGTTCTATATGGCAAATCTGGATGATATATCTGCAGATATGCCAATTAATTGATCTTAGCAATACATGACTTGTCTTAAAACAGTGTTTAGAATATCAAGGGTGTTTAATGTGACTCTGAATACAGAGAATCTCATCCCTACCCAAACAAATTTTCCCTAAAATTTTCAATTTTTTGTCTAAGTTCGCATAAAAATAACTAGAACACGCAAGATGTGTGTTATATATGACAATGTTGCATGAATTACATCATGATTTGGTATTTTAACAGCCATTTGTTGATTAAAACTCAATATTTGGCCCAAACTGATGAAAAATGGGAATTTTCAACATTTCAGATTTCTCCAAAGTTCATTGTTAAATCGTAATATATGTCAAATCTGGAGGATCCATCTGCAACTATGCCATTTAATTGTTCTAAGCGATACATTAGTTGTATTAAAACACTGTTTTGAAAAACAAGGAGTGTTTAATGTGACTCTAAATACCGAAAAACCTATCCCTACCCCAACTAATTTTCCCTATGATAGTAATTTTTTTACTATATTCGCACAAAAAGAACCAAAACACACAAAATTTGCACTGAATATAACAATGTTGCATAATTTCCATCAAGATTTGTCATTTTAAGTGCCACTTGTTAGCTTAAACTTAATATCTTGTACAGAATTGATGGAAAATGGAGATTTTCAGCATTTCAGATTTTTCCAAAATTCACTCTTAAATAGTTAAATGTGACAAATCTGGAGGATCTATATGCAGATATTCCAATTCATTGTTCTAACCGATATAAAAGTTTATAAAAACAATGTTTAGAAGAACAACGAGTGTTCAATGTGACTCTAAATTCCGAAAATTTACCCCTACCCCAGGAAAATGATGCTTAAAAATCCCCAGAATATGTATTTCTGTACATTTATATGAACAAAACATTCTTATGTTTTACTTTCTTTAAAAAATGCATTCTATATATCGCAATATGCAATTTTAACGCCAAAATTTGGGTAAAATTGTATATTTTGGGCGATTTTCGTGAAAAATGGGATTTTTTAGCATTTCGGAATTTTACAAGATTCGAAGTTTAATTGTTATATAACTGCCCATCAACCACACACATGATCTTATTTGTGATATATAGGAGTCTGTGTGTATTTTAGTATTTGAAATGATATGTTATTGGACCTTTATACAATTAAGCTTTTCAAGCTGAATAAATTGTGTTGAATATTTGTGGTAAGGGGTTATATGTTTGTAATTTATGAGACTGTAGATATTCTAAAAATGTTTAAAAACATACTTTCTTATGGCTTAGATATAATGAAAGGATATCTAATCAACATTTTCAAGTTATATATCAATTTCATGAAGTATTTGCATCTCAAAGTCAAAATAGCAGAAATTCTGAAAAAGGGGTCCCATTTTGCATACAATTTCGAGCAGTAGAATCAAAAAGAGACCTCTTAAAAATTTTAAATCTCCTTAAATGATCTTCTGCATGTCAGCTTTAGTGAAATACACACTAGAATTCCAATAAAACATTATTCTTTAATCATTTAGAGCCTGAATATTTCATATTTTCCCTTAATTTTAAGGGGGAGGGGTGCTAATTTTCACATTTCTGAACCTAAAATACGTCTCAAACTTAAATGTTTGCACACGATTTGTTGCTAACATATCATAAATCATTATTACATCGGCAATTATTAAATATATATTCAGATTTTTACGACCATAAAGTCAGAAAGTCGAAATTGTGAAATAACGAAAATTCCGAAAATTCCCATTTTTCAAAATTTTTATACCGAAAATCAAAATTTTATGGACATTTATGGTTTTATTTTCCAACATTGTATCACAACGGATAAGTTAGGCATAAAAACTAGATCGAATGACGAGGGCTGTTTATCTGAAAGGAATTGACAGCCTAAAATTGTCATTTTCGCTATTTTTTTGCAGGGGGAGGGGTACATTTTTTTGCAGATCGTAAAAATGGCGTAAAGTGCCCAAATTCGAGTTCATGGTAAAGGATATTAAATTAGCTTTAATTTAGTACCAAATTTCACTACATATTACCTATCATTGAATAATTATGGAGCTTAAAAGATGAAACTTAGGTTAAAACGAAAATACAAAAAATTTTCGCGGTGTACTATAAAAGTGGTCCTATACTGTCAATGCGTGCAGGTTATGTTCGTGTTAACATGTTTTATTTTGAAGAGGGGATATAGAAGGACTGAAAAAAATCGGTGTAGATGGGAAGTGGGAGGGTGCACGGAAAGTGATTTCAGCCCATGGCCTACTTTTGTTACTCCTGAGAATTCGGAACAAAACAGGTAAATCGAATTTACCTTACAATGTGCGATTGTTCTCCACTTGTAAATGTTCAAACTTTTGACACAGAAATATGACAAAATCATTAAAAAATGTCAAGCTGTTAGTTACCAAGCACATACTACTAAAACAGAATATTGTGATCGATTGAGTAAGGCAGAAATACAAACTATTAATTTAAAAAAAAAAACGGAAAAAGTAATAGATCCCCTGTCGTATGATATGTGTTTTCCATAATAAGTTGTTACAATAAAGAGGTATGGCCATTTACCCGTTGATTCATTTCCTTCAGCAGGCGAATGTATTGAATCTTCTAGAAAACTGCCTTAAAAGATCGTTTACTATATACATCATCAGAACAAAGTCAATTCAAATGCATTTTCGTACATTTAGATAAAAGATTTAGCCACTGAACTTCCCGATTGTATGCAATTTTGACAGATTTTGACAATTTTTGTAGGTTTTTGTTAAAATTCGTTGCATAGGACCTCCAGAACCAATATAAACTAATTGCCATTTGGAAGGAAAAATGTTTATACGTTCGCAGCAAAAAATTGGTTTTGGTTCTCGGTGCCCTTTGATTAGTACTTTCTTCTAAAATACTGTAAAATAGCTAAAATTGACCGACTTTAGCCATGTTTGATGTCTAATAAGTCAGAAAACATACAAGTGTGGTATTTATTAATTTTATTTCTAAAAACAACACATACCAGAGACCACCCAAAAAGATTTTTGACAATATTTGAGCATATTCTAAAAATAATCTAACATAGGAAAAATATTTACGCCTTAATGGCCATACTCCTTTTACCGTATATTAAATAACAACTATAAACAACGATAGGTGTTCTAGATGTAACAGCTGAGTTGCATTTTACGCACATGCACACAGCGATCAATAGCAATTACAAGTACATGGTTCCATGTTGGTGACAAACCTGGGTATCTTTTCAGAAAGCGCGGATGAATTGTAATTAAAGTTTTAAACACGTATAATAAAATTAATATTTGCTTGTCAGTTGAGTGATAATTTTACGAATTATTTGTAATTAAATGTAGATGTGAATTACTCTGTATCTGTGGTATTATACTGATTCCGATGTCAACTTCCACGCGTCAGTGATCTCAATACACACAACAACAGGACGGAAACGTATTTTTAGCAATACATAATATATTTCAAGTGGCCAAAACATATTCAACTGTGTTTGGAGAATGAATTAATATGTGTGTACACACGAAGCTCATTTTTTTTCTTTTTCTTTCCAATAAAATTGAACAAATGCAGACGATATAATGAGTTGAGCCTGAAATCAAAAATAACAAGAGAATTTCCATGACGTGTTTTTGACCTTATGTGCGACCTCTAGAACAACCAATGAAAATACGGCTGAAAAATCATCTCATCATATGAAAGACAAATGAAATGATAGCATTAAAGTTATAACTAAGTGATACGAAAGTTATCTAATCGTGTAAGAAATCGATATTGATGCCAAATCATAAGAGAAATATTTTTTATCACACCGGTCAGGGGTTGGTTAAACTTGCTAGAAATTAGAGAAAATATGCTTCATAATTGGTTTACAACGTGATTTTAATAATTTAGCTTTAATATTGCATTCTGTGTTTGTTCTTTATGCACACTTGTTTTGTCTATGTTGACTTACAACAACCTTCAATTAATGCCAAACCAAAGGACATTTCGGAGAAGGGTTTGACGACCTTTCTAAATGATAGATAGACACAATATCTATTGCAAAGAATTATTATCAAAACTATAAAAACTTTCAGCAAATCTCACTCACATATACCCCCGCTCCCCCTTTTGATTCAAAAATAAGAAAATCAGCAACACAAAACATCAGATTTTTAAACATTTTATGCAAAAATGGCAATATGCACTGAACTTTCTGTTAAAATTTAATTGAATTCCACCAAGTGGTTTAGGAGGAGTTATTGCCAAAAAGTGTGTACCCCTATGGCGGGCGGAGTACCGAACGGACAGAGGGTCGAACCAATTGACACCATGATTACTATAAAGCGCCCGCTGATGCGGGGAATATAATAATGCAATAACGCTTTCGAAATTATTTTATTCATGATTGTCATTATAGCAATATAAAGTTACTATGATGGCACAGTTTATAATCTAATGGCATTGTTTTAAACTTATGTATTTTATCTTTTAGACTTAAATCTAGACGTAATAAAGGATATGGCAAAGCGGAAATAAAAGCTGATGAAAAAACCCAAGACAAAGAAGATAATGTTGAAGACGGCCTAAAGGATAATATTTTGTACAAATCGTTCGACCAATACAATAGTAGCAACAATCTTACTGCAAAACAACAAACAAACACTGGTGGGGATACAATGGGCGATTACAGTGAAATCGATGATGTAAGAAATCAACAATCACAATATAAATCGAATATAACAGCAGACAATTACAACACGATTGATATCGAAGCGAAAAGTAATCAGTTCCAAATTAAAGGTGATTATAGTTCAATTCAAGAATCTGACCCCAAAAGATCTGACGAACAATTGCCATCAAGCACTGTTTTGGCATCAGATACTGGATTCGACCATTGCAATATAGTAGAAATACAATCTTCAAACGCATCTGGTGTTGTTGTTGGCGGTAACTTTATTGATATATCAGAGGACAAAACCACAAATAATGGAGATAACTTGGGTGTCAGAAACAATGTTTATGCCGTTGTGGATAAAACTGGAAAACTCTCAAACATACCTAATGGAATTTCTGGCAAAAATAATTCAAATGACTATACAAGTAAACCCGATCAAACATACGCAGCGGTCGACAAATCTGGAAAACAATCAAACTCTAATGAATCGGATTCCAAATCTTTGGATTCATCGGAAACGTATGCCGTCGTAGACAAATCTCGTGGACAAACAATCGTTGAAGAACAAAGAACTGCGAATGATACAAATACCAAAGACAAAATCACAATTGACAATATAAGAAACCCAGAATATTTATCTGAGAATGATGAATACATAGCAGCAAAAACTTCTGATTATGACGAGATTGAACTTAAGTCTGACACATAAAGTGGCGACTGTAATGTAAGAAATACAAACAGTTCACACACTTTCATCGTTGTTAGATGACGGAACCTTTTTTGGACAAACAAATAAATATATGACACTATGTTTCCATTACTTGTTATTCAGACCTTTGGATTGAACAATTATGTCAAGTTATCGAACTGATGTCAGGGGGTCTTGGGGGCGCAGCTGACGAGTTTTAAGGTATTACAGTTATTCATACACGTATTTTGGCATCAATTTTAATAAGTACTATAGTGCATTTTAATATCACAGTCAGCTTTCATTTTTGTTTTTTTTGGGGTTTTTTTTGGGGGGGGGGTGTTTTTTTATTTTTGTTTTTTTTATTTTTTATTTTATTTTTTTTTTGGTTTTTTTGGTTTTTTTTTGTTTTTTTTTGTTTTTTGTTTTTTTTGTTTTTTTGTTTTTGTTTTTTTTTATGCAACCGCATATTATCATTATTTTATACCCCATATTTTTGTTGAATTTAGTACAAATAGGACAGTGGTTTAGTATGGGAAAATTAGTCGGATTCTTCGGTTTCCATCAGCAGCAAACTGTTGGATTACGCGATCCAGATCTATTTTGTGATCTCGATGAATATGCATTAGTGACAAGCCATTCAATCGGTCCTCCACCATGGTTGATCGCAAATAGGTTTGATCCTTTTCAGCGGACTGAAAGATCTTTCAGCTGTTGCTGATGAAACAGGCATAGTTAGGAGAATTTTTACTGCAACATGTATATTCGAATAAAAATCCGGATGAGCATACTCCAGTGTTTACATTAGATCTAAAGGTTTATCAGAACGGTTTTCCCATTTTCATTTCATTCTAACAGTTCATTTTTGTAACCTTCAAAATTTTTGTCTGGCAGGTCGCAGGCAAATGGCATGAAAACTGTTGTTTCTTTTTCTGCAGTCAGAAGGTGTAACTTCGAAGGGATTAAATACTGAGCCAAGAATCTATCTTTGGGGGCAATTACTCTTGATTCTATTTCTGTTGCTAAATGGTCTAAAAGGGGATAGAACACAGACCTCTTCCAGTACAGTTCTGGTGTATCAGCAGGGAGATTATCGCGGTGCATTTGTCTCCCTGTTGTACGTGGTTTTGTAGGTTCAATGTTTTGGGTTTTGGACAAACGCTTAGTGTCTGCATATAACTTTTGCCACGTACCGTCGTCGCCACGTATGTGTCTTAAAGTCTTAAAAACGTCATCTGCTTCGGTGGCTGCTGCCACTAGATTCTGCAGTAGGTCGGAAAATATTTAAAATTCCTAGGGGTTTTTAAAAAATTGGGTTCCGCCCCCCCCTCCCCTTTTGAAAAAAATATTGGTCGGGCCCACCTTAGCAGAAAGTCTGGAACCGCCACTGCTAGAGAGGGGTTTTGGAGAAAAATTGACAGATTCAAACTTATTTGCAGAACATGCAAACAAACTGTCAAGCATACAAGAAAACCAAAATCTTGCATTGACCTTTTTAAACCTACCACATTCTTGTCATCGTCTGTCGCCAAATATGCTAGTGTATCTATTATCAGTTGGTATGCACTTTTAAACATATGTAAGGCATCAGCCCTACTAGACCAACGTGTTTCACACAAAGTTTTGATTTTTTTCTACCTTCATTTAAACAATGAGCATAACAGTGTACATATTCTGCAGATGGTACTATTTCTTTTATTCTTGCCTGAACCCCTGAAAACTTGCCTGCCATGTTTCCAGCACCATCATACCCTTGACCCCTCAAATTTTCAATAATTAAACCAAGTTCATTGAATTTGTCAATAATTTTCTGGGTAATATCTTCTCCTGTTGTCGAACTTGTTTCTACAAAACAAAAAAAGGATTCTTTCAAACAGTATTCACCATTTTCATCTTTACCCATAAACCGAACACACATAGATGTTTGTTCCGTTGTCGATTTATCCGTAACTTCATCGACAATCAAGCTAAAAAAACTTTGCTTCGGTACATTCTTTGACTATATTGTCTCTGATCTGGTCTCCACAGAGTTCAATAAATAATTCTGAATTTGAGGTGATAAATATCTAGCATTTGGGGGACTTTCTTTTAAATGTTTGCTAAAAGGGGATCGGTTTCTGCCCGAAAATTTACAAGAGCCATAAAATTGCTTTTTTCCTCAGTGTGACCCCTCAGTGCAATATTCTGCCTACCACTCAAAACAATGATCTTTAAAATACTCTTTAGAATTTCCCGGTTCCTTTCTATTTTTCCAGCATAGGCACTGCTAGACATTGAAACAACGTCATCTTTCTTTCCTTCTGCTATCTCTATGAAATTTTCCGATTTTACTTTGCACTCCAAATGCTCAGCTGAATTTTCATGTCTCTTTACATATTTACCTAAATTCCCCCAATTCCTTACTGCATTTTAACAGATAAATATATGACCCCTCAAACAGCATACACCAAATACAAAACACACCATCGGCCGATTCTGAATAACGAAGCCAAACAAATTTTTCCAATCAAGTACCATTAAATCTCCTGCTTATACCTCTGACGTCAGTAGCCGGGAAAATGTGAGACCGTGGAAATTTCCAGTCACTTTTCAGCAGATCTAGTTTATCAGAATCGTTTGGCCTCTTTACGAGTTGTAAATCGTACTTTTCAGGCTGAATTCTGCATTTTGATGCAGATTCCGTGCTCTCGTCGTGCTCAGTGAGCGACTCGCCACTCCTTGCTGTTTCTTCTGACGATTTGTCAGATTCCATATGTGATTCTGTACAGAACCTTCGGCACAGTCAGTCGGGGTTTCAGAATTGTCATTATTATCAGAAACAATTTCATCCCCCCCTTAGCTTTTTTAGTACAGAAATCAAACATTGATGATTGCCCACGTTTCATTGTTATATGGCGGGAGAGGCGCGTATCAAATTAAACAAGATTCACAACAATGCAATTCAATAAAAGCCTATCGAAAAAGGAATGAAATACTCTATAGCAGTATCTGCTTTTGTAATAGTTGAGTAAAAATATAAAGATAGATTACAGCTTGAAACTGGCAGCACAAAACCTTGAGTGAATGAGACAGTACCATGATGGCATCCGGCTGACGTGGTATATTTGAAAAAAAGAACGGATATCGGGTAAACATCAAGGAGACAGCATTCCATCGCCAAGTAAAAACGACCTAAAACTAAAACCTAAATCAATTATACAAGTAATCGCGCGGTCTTCAACAAAGTGAGGCACCTCACACCACTAGCAAGTTCTAAATGATCCCGAAAAATCGAAGGAAACAGTGTTTATGTTTACAACGTAAAACAGTCAATGTCCCCTTTAGGAGGGGTTATGCTCCGGAAGTTTGGAAATTTCGCTCCTGTATTGCAGATATTTTCGATAATTCATTTGTGTTTTACTGTGTTTGTCTTTTTCTATCGATTAGAATTTATTATTGCAAAAATAACTAGAGGCTCTCAGGAGCCTGTATCGCTCACCTGGCTTTCAGATGCCACAATCATGGTAACATTGTAAGTTATACAGTTGATCTTCAGTCTCAAACTTAAGTACCTCCAACACCACCAATATCTTGAACAGTATTTAAAGTCTGATCATGTTTTGCTACATTTCTATGTTGGGCTTTTTTGACAAAAAACGTTCTTGCTTAGGACCACTTTTGACACCAGTTTTGAAATCGAGACGTCATTTTGTAAATGGCGGCCATCAAACAATTTTCAACATCAGTTTTGAAGTCGCAACATCAATATCTATTTGGACAAAAAAAAATCATTGAAATAAGACAATGCTGAAATTTCTCGCCTGTTTTGGTAGCCATTTTGAAAATGGCAGTCAACAAATAATTTTTAACATTAGTTTTAAAGTTGCGACATCAATACCTATTTAGAAACCAAATTTCGTTGAAATCAAGACAATATTGAATTTTCCCGCCTTTTTTAGCGGCCATTTTGAAAATGGCGGTCAACGAACAATTCTTAACATCAGTTTTGAAGTTGCAACATCAAAACCTATTTGGAAACCTAATTTCATTAAAATCGGACAATGTTGAATTTTCCGGCCTTTTGTGGCGGCCATTTTAAAATGGCGGTCAACAAACAATTTTCAACACAGGTTTTGAAGTCGCAATTTCAATATCTATATGGAAACCAAATGTCATCGAAATTGTACAATGTTGAATTTTCCCGCCTTTTTTGGCGGCCATTTTGAAAATGGTGGTCAACCAACAATTTTTAACGTCAGTTTTGAAGATGCAACATCAAAACCTATTTGGAAACCAAATTTCATTNAAAGATCTTCTCCTCTGAAACCACTGGGCCAATTGGAACCAAATTTGGTCAGAATAGTCCTTGGGTGGTCCCCTTTAAAAAAAAAAGGTATCCGGCAGGTCAGTACCTCATCCAAGATGGCCGCCAGCGAAGAACATAGTTTTAACATTGGACCCTATGGGAAAATGCATTCAAAGATCTTCTTCTCAGAAACTTCTAGCCCAATTATAACCAAACTTAGTCACAATGGTCCTTAGATGGTCAGATTCAAAAAAGATATCTGACAGGCTCGTACCTTATCCAAGATGGCCGCCAGCGGGAAACATAGTTTTAACATTGGACCTGTGGAAAAGACATTCAAAGATATTCTTTTCAGAAACTAATAGTCCAATTAGAACCAAACTTATTCACAATGGTCTTTAGATGGTCCCTTCCAAAAAAGGTATCCAACAGATCCATACCTCGTCCCCTTTGTAGGGATGTTGTTTTCAAGATAAAGCCGATATGAAAGACCGGTAAAATACCAAAATGATGATGATGATGATACATTTTAGCATATGGGGGAACAACTCTTTTAAAGTTCATTGGATGCATTTGGCTTGATAGAATAAACATTGCCCTAACTATTTTGATCATTTTTGCTGAAATATTTGATCAGCTATCTATTATGGTTATAATATAGATACATGAAGAGGAAAACCAAATAAAAAAAAATAATGGGCAATAACTCTGGGAAAGAGTTGTCGATTGTAACAAAGTTTGTCTTACAACAATGAACGTTTTTCTCATTACATTTCATTAGCCATCTATTATATGGTTTCTGATCGTGATAACAAGGGCAAAGGTCACCGATTAAGGTTAACTGTGACCTTTGACCTTGGCATATTTAAATGTCTTTATATTACTTATGACCAATGAAAAGTTTACATTTCATTATGAATAGCAGTTCCTTACATTAAAAAATAATGAAAACTTGAAATCTTAAACATCATGTGAACATGATAAAGGGGTAATAACTTAAAAAAAACATACCACCACTTTACAATTAAGATGTATACATTTGTACATGTTTTGTAACTATTAAAGCTTTGTCTTGAGGTAACAAACATTTTTCTCAAGACACATAAGCTATCTGTTATACTTTCCAAGCTTAAGCAATATCATGAATGCATTGTATTCCTGATCTGGGCAGATAACTCTGTTTCTATAAATAGGTTTGTTTAGCAGCTAAGGTGTCTTGAATTTCTATTGTGTGGCCAACCTAGCGCTACCCTACATGTATATACATATATGCGCATGTACATGTAGCTACTAGTACAATGTACAATATACCAAATATCAAAATGATACATTTATGTATATCAAATACTTTGTTGGTAACACTTACTGCAGAAATTTGTCCAAAACCCCAGCTTGGATTTAGATGAACTGTTACATAGTTGTAGTACACCACCTGAAGATGTGCATGAAATAATATGGTTGCTGTCCGAAATTTGTAAGTGGAGATAATTTGTCTTTTACTGCGCATAACCTCTGACTTTACCCCTAGATCAATTGGAGTAGCCTAAGGTAATTATCTATGTTTCCAGGTAAACTGTCTTGTTTATACGTCATTTGTGAGTAGAATTTGTCTTCACACTTTAGGAGTTTCAATTGCTATGAGAAATCTATCAAACTGATTAAACTACTTCAAAGGGTTTAAAATGAAGAGAAAAGTTGTGGATAGTATCAGAGTTTTTTCTATGGGATATAAATCATTTGCAAGAAATAGATTTTATACTGGTCTTAATTTTATAGAACCTGACTGTATTCCTTTTATAACTTGCAAAATTACCCGGTAGAAAAAAAAACATAGTGCCATCCTAAAAATATGAAGATTTAGGGAGCAATTTTTTGGAAGACTTATTTACAGTAAATTAATACCCAACCAGGCAATTTGCAGTCTTATTTTAAACAGATTTCCTTCTTTCTCTCAGATAAAACCATACTGACATTACACCACTTTACTGTAAAAAGCTATTTTTTGTATAAAATGTAATTAGAATATAATATCTATTCAGAATAAGAAATAAAGGCAAAAAAGTTTGATACCACCCCCAGGTATCACTCATTTGTATTGTCAATATGAAAAAGAAAGGAAATGGGGTAAATGTCAAGGAGACAACATTCCATATCCAGGTTAAAATGACCCAAAACAAAACATCCAGGGGTCACCATATGGTCTTCAACACAGTGAGGAACCTTTCACCATATAGTAAACCCTAAATGGCCCGAAAGGTAAAAAAGTGAATAAATCAATGGAAACAAACCACATCCAATAACCCAAATATCAAGAAACTAAAATTTTATAAGAAGACAAGGACAAGCCAATGACCAACATATTCCTGACTTGGGACAGGCGCAAAAATTGTGGTGGGGTTAAACTCGTTTTCTTGGATCCAAACCCCTCCCCCTATGTGTGGTGAATGGCTAAAAATAAATAGACAAAAAGACTCACAGTAAAAATCAAACTAGAAAAAAGTCCAACTTATCAAGACGAATACCCTTACAATGAAGTACATAAAACATGAAGACAATACACACAGGTACTGTCCGGACAAATGCTCACAGTTACTGACAGCTAGCTAAGGACATAATTTCCGTTGACTATGATATCAAGCCTTCTTACATATGAAATTTCAATTGAAATACTTCTAAATAGATTTGGTATAACAACATCATAAATTATGAAAGAAGAACATGATATTGTGCAATGCCAAATACTGCCAATATGAAAAATAGTTTAAATTTAGTTATGGTGTAAAGCATTTATGGTGTAAAGCATCAAGTTTCTTTCTGTATCAATCAACTAATCACTTTGAAGTTATTTAATCAGTTTGATAGAATTTTTGTAGGTAATGAAACTGGTCAGCTTATATGGTCAGCTGTTTTGTAAGATGTGTTCAGTATGAATCAGTTTACCTTCAGGGTTTGGAAACTAGTATGTAGAGTTGCAAGCTAGAGGTTATCCGCAGTAATATTTTCTGAAAAAAAAGGGTGAACCTTGTCAGCGCATATTCTCCGATACCTCTGCTTGGATTTTGATGAAATGTTACACAGTTGAAGCATACCCCCTGAAGATGTGCATGAAATAATATGGCTGGTGCTGAAATTTGGAAGGGAAGATAATTTGTTTTGAATATTTTCTAGAAAAAAGGGTGAATCTTGTCAGCGCATATTCTCCGATACTGCTGCTTGGATTTCGATGAAATGTTACACTGTTGTAGCAAGAAAAATCTATCGTTTTGTTTTCAGTCCCCTGAACTACCTGTAAGTCTCGTCATGTGACCCCGAGAATTCATGATAAAATTGAAATTTGAAAACGTTTCCTGCCAAAACATGACGTTTTTTGGATTATGACCTTTAATTTTTTGTTTGATAGGTCATATAAACATGTAATTGTGCAGAATGCAACTTCCGGGTACAAAAAATGTACCCCGAAGTTTCAAAATTAGACGAGACTTACAGACCCTATTGAGATTTGAAATACATGATGATTCTTTACCAAACCCATTGGGAGTTTTGAATTTGATTTTTCTTCCGTAGTGCAACAGTGTTTTACCAGCAGACTAGGCTCCTTGAGCTAGCCGGCAGTTTAGCGGTGAGCACTCCTTGACCCATCTTTCAAACTTACGTTTTGTTCCCCCATTTTTATACGACAGCAAAAATTTTGCGGCCGTATTATGGTATGGCGCTGGCGTTGGCGTCAGCGTCGGCGTCTGTGGACAGCATAACTTTGGTTCTAGAGAAGGGATTGTTATCAGATTTTAGTATGATGTTTGTTGGCACAAGCTTAAGCCCGGGTTGTAATTTCGCGTTCCTTGCCCTACCCGTGTTTGAAAAAGAGGCAAAAAAGGGGCCAAAAAGGGGTTAAATTAGGTATTTTCGTGTCTGTGGACAGCATAACTTTGGTTCTAGTAGACGGATTGTTTTCAAATTTAGTATGATGTTTCTTGGAACATTCTTGAGAAACCTATTTTTCCTTTAGTTTTTGGCCCCACCCATTTCAGAATTAGGAGCCAAAAAGGGGTTAAATTGGGTGTTTTCACATATTGGATTTTGATGGGGTTTCTTTCAGTATACTCCTTAGAAAATTTCCAATCAGAAGTGTGCCAACGGATTTCATGTGACATGTACCGTTCACGAGATAAATGGGGCCCAAAAGGGGCGAATTTCAAAAATTTCAATTTTTTATTTTTAGGCCGATTTTGATGGAGTTTTTTGCAATGGATTCCTTATGAAAAATAAACAAGATTTTTGATAATTTGTTTCCTTTCCAAGCTATATGGGCCCAACGGGACCAAAATTGCAAACATACAGATTACCTAAAATTTTTATTTTTCATCGGATTTCAATGGTAGGATTTTTTTCTTGAGATTCCTCTCATTGTAAGCTTTCAGTAGTATGTCAACGGATTTTGTGTAGCTCTTACTGTTTCCGAGCTACAAGG
Organism: Modiolus philippinarum; assembly: GCA_002080025.1. NCBI lineage: Eukaryota > Metazoa > Mollusca > Bivalvia > Mytilida > Modiolidae > Modiolus > Modiolus philippinarum. The sequence goes on from MJUU01011766.1 coordinate 60,474, forward strand.
GGTCAAAGGGGCTAAAATTGCAATTTTTCTAAATATGTCAAATCTTTATTTTTCATCGGATTTCGATGGGATTTTTTTCTTTGGATTCATCTTGATCTAAGCTTTCAGTGGTATGTGAACGGATTTTGTATAGCTCTTACCGTTTCCGAGCTACAAGGGGTCAAAGGGGCCAAAATTGCAATTTTCCGAAATAATGTCAAATCTTTATTTTTCATTGGATTTCGATGGGATTTTTTTCTTTGGATTCCTCTTGATCTAAGCTTTCAGTAGTATGCCAACGGATTTTGTGTAGCTCTTATCTTTTCCAAGCTACAAGGGGTCAAAGGGGCCAAAATTG
>MJUU01011766.1:74322-139323 GCA_002080025.1 Modiolus philippinarum
AACCTCACACCATATAGCAAGCCCTAAATGGCCCCAAAAAAGGTACAAAAGTGAATAAATCAAGGGAAACAAACCACATCCAATATCCCTAATATCAAGAAACTAAAATTTTATAAGAAGACAAGAACAAGCCAATGACCAACATATTCCTGACTTGGGACAGGCGCAAAAATTGCGGTGGGGTTAAACTCGTTTTCTTGGATCCAAACCTCCCCTATGTGTGGTGAAGGGCTAAAAAATAAATACACAAAAAGACTCACAGTAAAAATCAAACTAGAAATAGGTCTAACTTATCAAGACGAGTACCCCTACAATGAAGTACATAAAACATGAAGACAATACACACAGGTACTGTCAGGACAAATGCTCGCAGTTACTGACAGCTAGCTAAGGACATAATTTCCGTTGACGATGATATCAAGCCTTCTTACATATGAAACTTCAATTGAAATACTTCTAAAAAGATTTGGTATAACAACATCATCAACTGTGAAAGAAGAACATGATATTGTGCAATGCCAAATACTGCCAATATGGAAAATTGTTTAAATTTAGATATGTGGTACATCTAGCGTCCATGTCGGGATCCGGTAAAGTAGAATGGTTGAAGACCATTCTTGCTGAATGACATACCCGACAACAACCACAGGGATATTCATGATGCATCTTAAGATGACCGCTGCAATGCTTGCTTTGGAGTCTGTGACCAACATGTTATAAATGATCTACTTGGTTAGGGACCGACCATTTAACTTGAAGGGGGGTTTATTGTTTTTTTCTAAAAAAAAATATTTTGGAGCTGATTTTATGTGAAAAAAATATTTTGGCTTCCAAAATGATGAAAAAAAATTCTGAAGGAAGCTTTCTGCCCAAAAAAATAATGTAAATTTTGAAAAAAAAATATTTTGTTGATACACGTGAAAAAAATAAATAAAAATTTTCTGTCCAGAAAAAAACCATACCCCCCCCCTTCAGGTTAAATGGTCGGTCCCATAGGTAGAGTACTTTGTTTCATGCTCAACACCAAACGATCGGGGACAATATATACAAACTATATGTATTTATTGTCCCTGATATGATGTATTTTTAAGTCATTTTCCCTTATTGACATGGCCCTCATCAATCAAATTTGTATGAATAACAAAATACCGAAGTTACTGTGAATTTAGTTTCTGCATATGCACATTTCGACAACTTATGTCTCTTCAGTGCAGATCAAACCAAAACATATGTGAATCCATCAACCGAAATACGTGTAAAAGCTGATAAAGAACAAATAACCAATAAAATCTAAAAGGGAATGCCAACATCAGCTAAGGACTGAGATATGCAAGAGGGAGATAATCCTTAGGTTTTAACAATTTTTCTTAAATTTAGATATTGCATGTTTTCAAATAAAATGGGTTTTTTCGGGTCACCTACTGGGTTGGTGAATACCCCCGAGGAATAACAGTCCTCGGGGGTGGCATCGGCCTGTTGGTGATAAATAACAAAATATCGAAGTTACTGTGAATTTAGTTTCTGCATATGCGCATTTCGACAACTTATGGCTCTTCAGTGCAGTTCATATCAAAACAGGATTTTGCTGTAACAATTCTACCAAATCAAGTCGCTCATGAGTAACACGAAAGTCATAAGACAGCATCAGAAACATGCACTGCAGTTGTCAAAATACACCATTCATACCAATATGGTTGATGTTGGACTTGTCCAACATTCATTTTTCTATTGTGGATGCATTCACTAACAGGTAAATTGCTGCTGTAAAGTCAATTTCCTCCTACTGATATGTCCCACATTAAACATATTGGTATGCATGATACGTTTATTGACGAGGGCCACAATGCATGCTTCAGATGCTGTCTGTGAGATATATTTACGCTTGAGCGATTTTGTTAGACAGAATGCTTAAAGTCCATCTATGCGTACTGACAATTCACACGTCAACAACATTGGTGTACATAATGCATTTTTATGACAACTGCAATGCTTTTGTCTACATTTTACACATGAGCAACTGAGTTAGGTAGAATGATTCAAGCCCATTGACGTCTCCATTCCTGCTTACTGACATGTCCCACATTAACCATATTGATATGAGTGATGCAATTATGCTTACAGTGGCAATGGTTGCTGTGGATGTTGTTTGTTGTCTTTGAATTCTATTTTACGCATGAGCGACTAGAATGATTTAAGTCCATTTCGCATACTGACATGGTCCACATCAACTATATTGTGTGATTTGTTTTGACCTACATCAGATCAATTTAACATGTGTGGATTTTGTAGTCTTATGATTTTATTTGATTTTGGCTTTAAACTACTTCTTAAAAACTTCAATTACTATGCTGGTGCAAGCTGGTTGGTGGTACTGAAGAAATAATATACTCATAGGTTGAACAAATAAATTCTATTTTAAATCACAGGACTTAGAAAAAAAGGTTCGTTATTTTTTTCTTTATTCTGATGTCAATCATAGATGTTCAAAATGTGATGGTAACAGTTAAGACGGACTATATCACAATACAGGTATATATATGAAAAAGAAAAGAAAGTGGAAAACGGGAAATGGGGTAAATGTCAAGGAGACAACATCCAATCTCCAGGATAAAACGACCCATAACAAAGCATCTAGGAGTTACCGTACGGTCTTCAACACAGTGAGGAACCTCACACTATACAGCAAGCCCTAAATGGCAACCAAAAAAGTGAATAAATCAATAGAAACAATCCAATTACCCGAATATCAAGAAAGTAAAATTTTATGTAAGAAGACAAGATCAAGCCAATGGCTAACACATTCCTGACTTTGGACAGGCGCAAAATTGCAGAAGGATTAAACTCGTTTTCTTGGATCCAAACCCTCCCCCTATGTGATTTCGTATTGCAACATCTTCAATCATTGCCAAATACTGCCAATATGAAAAATTGTTTTAATTTATTTACGGTGTAAAGCATTGTAGGAATTGATCAATATCTTTGCCAACAAAAACCAGAAGTAAAGATTTAACAACAATGCTGTATTTATATCCGTTATGAACAAGTTTGTTCAACGGATTAATAAGTTTTGAATTTATGCGCTTTGTAAATGATATTTCCATAGTTTTTGGATGTGAAATGCCCTGTTGTATAAGAGCCCTGCATGTAGAACCAAATTTCCTTAATAAGTCAATGTATCTATATCAAAATTTAGAGAATGTTTTTATCAATTTATGATATCTAAACCCTTGATGCATAGTTTTCAGTTAGACAAAGATTTCGGTCGTTGAAGTCAGAAACATCACTAAATACTCGTGCATATCAATGTAGACCCCGTAAGATAGGGCTAACGGAACATCGCCGTCGAAGGGAGAAAATTAACTATTGGGAAAGAGAAATTATCCCTTTTATCATAATTTCTAGCGTTTAACTTTCCTTGATTTATTGGTATATTAAGATCGAGAAAAGTTGTATGATCGCTGCTGGTATTGCATTTATTTAAAGTAAGTTCGGCAGGATAAATTTCGTCTACAAGTTTAGAAAATTCAGGATTATTTTAAGCCAAAACATATGTTAATTTTTAACTCTGTTTTACAAGTGGGTTTGATATATATCAATGTTGCTGAATTTTAAGTCAGATAGTTGAAAACCCAAACTTTCAATTTGTAATACTGTTGATTGAAATTAAATACTTAAATTACATATTTGACAGTTTGGACTTTGGGACAATATCATTACTTCTAAAAACTGCCACTCGATATTTAACACACCTAGTTATAAGTGACACGTCATAAGTAGGACTTGCGTCAGCCATCCGATGCAAATTTCATTCATAAATCTTTCCCCTGAAACCACTGGACTTATATAATAAAACATGGTAACATTGGTTCGGTGGTCCCCTTTATAATTATTTCGGCATGCCAGTACCACGTCCAAGATAACAACAAGCAGAGAGCACTTCTATAGTTAAACATTGAATCCTTTCGAAACATACTGTCATGTATCACTAAAATGAGTCGAGACAAAAATTGCAAAGTTTCAAGGAGGGATATGACTCCAGCACCACTCGGACCCTGAACCCCAAATCAAGCTTTTTCCAAGTTCTGAGGTAATAAGTTGCATACGAAGTTTGCAGATTGTATGCAATTTGTTCTTACGTAATTGATCGAAACCCTGAAATTTTTCAAGACGCATTACCCAGGTGCCACTTAAATCTCAAACCCAAAATCAAGCTTGACTTGAGCTGGGACTAATTAGTCATTGGCCTGAGTTTTTTTAGTAAATAACTAACATAACAATTTGAAGATCTCCCTCGGAAACTCCCAAATCTACAACAAGTTCGAAGTATCAAAGAATATAGAGTAAGAATGGCTTAGATCTTTATTCCCAAATCAAGCTAGGACAATGTTTGTGGTACTTATAAACTTACAAATAAGTTTGAAGATTGTATATTTTGTTCACAGATTCTTGTTCATCGTTCAGAAAAACAGAAAAACTTTCGCCACATAACTGAGGTAAAAAAAACCACGTAAATTGGTGTGGCGGGTAATAATAATTTATCATTGGTCAATTCCAGATTAAAGTTATGTGAAGGGGTTGCCGTTAATTTTTTTTGTTACATCGACCGCGAGAGTTTCGAAGTGCAGGTTTTCTCACCATATCATTATATCTCAAATACACTGAAAACTGAATTAATAAAGAAATAATTCACGGGAGCTTGACTATATACTGATTTTACCCCGGGTTGGCCCTTTATGCAGAATATTTTACCCTGAGTGATAGAGAGGGGTAAAGTATCGACATAAAGGGCCAACCCGTGGTAAAATTAGTATATATTCAAGCTCCCGGGAATTATTTCGATTCTAATAGGACAAATAAATACAATATTTGAAACGAAGCACAACTAGATGAAGGCAAATAATTTCCGTTCCGTCAATTGTACAATATGAAAACTGAAAAAAATTGTATAAATTTGATATTTTTGCATCTAATGTTTTTATGTGGACTTTTAACAATACAAAACTGACGGTAGAAATAATTTTATTATATTGGAACAGCCCTGAATATATAGCGATTTTATCACGGGTTTGTACACAAAGAGTTTAAGAGACGTCATATTAGAATTCTACATGACGACACGCAGAACATAAACATGAAAAGAAGGAAAAGGCTACCATAAGTTAAAGCAAGAAATAAAATCAAAAGTGTGTATCAGATTTTCGTGATTTATTCTTTGATTAATTAATATTTTGCCCAAATGTCTAATTTTCGTTTTGTCATGTGATGCAGGTCCCTAAATATCGTTTCATTAAATTGTATATGAAAATATACAGACAAATAAGGGAAAGTCGAAGAAAGCCTGTTGTCGTCATTTAATGATTTTTGTTCCTTTAACATTTTTTCCCCAAATTTTGTCCGAATACTAAATATATACATATATACATAGAAGCTATTCAAGCTTTCACCTTGGTAGTGTTTGAGGGTTAGAGAATTACACTTACCGTGGATTTTAATTGGTTTGTCTAAGGGTTAGAAAATGGCATTAACCAATCAGTCACAAAGCAGTTCTTCAACACCCTAATCTTTACTGGCTGTGTGACGGGTGCCATGCGTGGAGCAGATCATGCTTACCCTTCCGGAGCACCTAATGATACTTCAGTTTTTATAGGGGTGCACACTGCTAGTGCTTTAGTTTTGTGACGTTCTTGTTCTTTTTTGTTTATTTGTTTTGTCTTTGTCATACTATCTCAATTCGTGTTGCTGTGAATTGTCGTGATTTTGGATTTATGATTTTAGAATTTCCCCTTTCCTCGTTCTTGCTTCGGTATTCGTTTGCCGATGTATTATGTCATATGATTCAGGTCCCTAAATATTAATTCATTGAAAATTGCATATTAAAGTATACTTTTACATAAGGGAAAGTCGAAGAAAGCCTTTTCTCGTCATTTAAAACAAGTTTATGATCTTTGCTCTTTCATTAACATTTTGATCATTTTTTTTTTTATAGTATCAGTTTTAGCTGCATTCTGGATTAATAAATCCCATGCTGGCAAGTAGAAAATGAATTTTCTTCAAAAATCAATAAACCAGAACTGTTTTTAGTAATCAGTTTGTCCGTCCGTCTATCCGTCATCATTTTCTCTGGCGTACGATAAATTGAGATTGTCTTCATGGATTTTTAAGATTATTGTACTCAATATTTTGCTTGACGAAAGGAAGGACCCTTTTGATTTTGAGGAAAATCGGAAAAGCGTTTTTGGGGGAAACTTAGTTTTCCTATGAAACAATGGCGAATTTAGAGAATTAGCTTTTTGATAACTTGAGATTTCCTTCGCAGATTTTCACAAAGTCGGACATGAATATATGAATGTCTCTTTCGAATTTGAGGGAAATCGGAAAGCGGGTTTTTAGGAAAAACTTTTGTTCTTATATGAAAAAATATATTTTGAGAATTAGCTCTATGTCGTACGATAACTTGAGATTGCCTTCAAAGATTTTTTCTAAATATTATACAAATTATCAAAAGGAATGTCCCTTTTGATTTTTATGAAATACAGTGTTTTGGGGAAAACTAAGTATTGATATGAAAAAAATGCATATTTTGAATGTTAGCTCTACGTCATGAAATAATTTAAGATTGCCTTCACATGTTTTAGTAATTTTTTTCAAACAGTAATGAACACAATCAAAAGATGATCCTTGATTTGAGGAAATTTGGTTTTTGTATGGAAAAAAGGCAAATTTGATACAGTATTATACTATTCTCTTGACTATCCCAGAGAAAACTTTTGTAGTAGTAACCCATCATTTGTAGATGTGCATATAGTATTGTGATGAAATTAGGCAAACATATTCTTTTGATACACCAATGGGCGGGCCACTTTCTGATTATGTTAGTATTATATTTGAACTTGAAATTGTGACTCTTGGTGGCAGATTTCCATACTAAAAATTTCCCGTTCAAGGTCTAAAAGGTCTTCAAAAATGGGACTGGTTATGTAAGTTAGAACCTAGTTACAGTGCTTTTAAAAATGACTGAAAGACCATACTGAATCGACTACCAATACGAAGTGACCAGAACTAAGAAATCAATTTAATTATTCTTTATTCAAAATTGCAGACAAAGAACCCATTTGGGTTATGGCAATACAAACATATATCAAACAAAAATATAATGTAAAAATTTATAATTGTATCAGGATGCTGATACAAAAGTCTCCCAAACGAACTCCCATATCAGAAATCAGCTGGCTACAAATCACTTCCACACAACCTACACAACCTGTCTTTAGAGTTTTATTCAATTCTGATCACTTTGGATTTTCCCACTTTTTGTTCAGTTTGAAGTTTTTGATACCAAAAACAAATTTCCCACACCTAAGGTAACCTTTCTGTAAAGTTTCAACCAATTTTGGATATTTTCATTTTCCCGCCCTTTTTGCCATTTCGATGGAAACCGGTGCCAATTTGAAGTCTTGGAGACCAGAAACCAATTCCTCATGTCCTAAGCAATTTTCCTGTAAAGTTTCATCAAATTCTGAGCACTTTCATTTTCCCGCCTTTTTTGCCATTTTCATGGGTACCAGTGCCGTTTTCAAAATTCCAAGACTTGTTTGCATCTTTCGGGATTAGGATCCATATTCATGTGAAGTTTGGTCAAGATCCGACCATTATTTTCCGAGAAAATGGTCGGACAAATTTTGAGGCGGAAGAAGAACAAGAACAAGAATAAAAAACAACAATTAGTCTCCCAACTTCGTTTGGGAGACTTAATGAAAATAAGAATTGAGTAAAAACAATAAGTCTCCCCAAACTTCGTTTGGGAGACTTAATAAAACAAATACAGTGAAAATATATATCAGCTAAGGGTCTCCTCTCCTCAGTTCTAATTACTTTCTAATAAAAGAGACAACTGTATTTATATATTCAGGTGTTGATGGGCTAAAGATAATAGCAAGTTGCTGGTGAAAAGTTTTTAAATTAAACTCGTTATTATTTTTTTATTAAATTTTGTTATAAGATTTGTTCGAAGTTGATTATTAATTTTACAATTAAAGAAAAATGTATTTCGTTTTCTACTATATTGCCGAGTTTACATATTCTTTGCTGCCTAGGGATCTTTATGTATCTTCCTAATTCGATTAGTAACTCGTGGTCACTAACTCTAAATTTAGTGAAATTTTTGTTGTTTCTTTATTTGGTTGGTTGAAATAAAAAGTGTATATATTTTCATTCAAATATTTGTAAAGAAAGTTTTTGTTGTCTTCATTTAATGATTGAATTTTTGTTTTTACAAGATTATAATACTATTCTAATACTGTATTTTTGATACTCTTCTTTAGTTTTTCGGTGTTTTCCTTAGTTTTACAATTATTTAACTGTTCTATATCTAGTTTGCTTTCTTTTATAATTTCATTGGCATATGTGTACCATGAGTAAGTTTCTTCTTTATCTAAAAGTTTAGTTAAATTAAAAGCTTGGTGAGAAGTGGATTTAATCCATCATTATTTAGTCTTTTGAAGTACAAAATAGATTGATATTTAATAACAGATTCCAATGGCAACAATCCAATTTCTTGTCTAACAACAAAATTAGTTGAAGTTCTTTTTGTACCAAATGTACTTTTAATCAAGTTTAAATGTATTTTTTCAAAGGGGATTTATCAATAAAAGACACAGTTCTATTGTTTTGAGAGCGCTAATTTTGGCTCTTTATATTTGTAAATATGTATCCATAAAAGAAATTTCTGAATTATATGTTAATATAGGACGAACAAGCATTTCGAATAATTTAAGTGAAGCTTTTATAGGTATTTTACTGAAATTTGAGGCATAGGACTTTATGGACAACAGAACTTTTCTATCTTTGTTTGCCAAGTCTTGACTACAGATAGTCAGATTTCCATTTCTTGAAATAACACAGCCCAAGTATTTGTATTCATTAACATTTTCTATTTGTTCACTTTTATATTTTATAAAAGATTCTAATATGACTCTCTTCTTTTGCTTTGGAAAAAAAGCTATGTACTAATACCAACAATATTTTTTAGCACATGCGTATATTTTCTTACAAAGGACATTCGTACTTGTACAATTTCACATTTTATTAACTCAATATTCATTTTATTTTGTGTAAATAAAGTTTTAAGAAATGAATCACCCAAAAATTCACATCAAATAATGACAATAATAGAAATTTACAACAGTAACTAACTAGACTCAGAACTGAAATTGACATAACCGTAACCTAGCAACGAATGTGTTGTTGTTATGAAATCTTATCTACATGTATGTTGCATATCATGCTCTACGATTTAAATAAGAAATTTTTTTAAATGTTAACGTTACTAAAATTATAAATATGAGTTTTATTCCCTTTTCTTTGTTTTTTTTGCTTCAAAAATAATATAACTAAGCAGCCATATAAATCAGAAATACCACAAGCTCACACTTATACTCGCTTCGATATTGAAATATCCGTATTTTATATGTTTTATAACAGATTATTTGTATTAATTTATAAGCTAATTAGCCACTTGTTTTAATAAAACAATGAATATAGATTTTTCTTTGTCCATTTATGTGTATTCGTATGCAGTTTTCGGACATGTTTCAACTCTAGTGCAAAACCAAATGTTGTCCTCTAAGAGCCGCTTCGAATGATCAAAACTCTTCTTAAATATATTAGAATCGAAATAGATTATTGCAATTGGGCTCTATGCGAATTAGAACATGGTCAGACCTTATATTTGTCTTCATTTTATACCTCGCTTTCGCTCGGTATAAAATATTGACAAATATAAGGTCTGCCCATGTTCTAATTCGCATAGAACCCTCTTGCAATAATCTATTTCTTAATTTTTCTACTTTACCTGGGTTGTTCTGAAAAATCATGGTTTTAGATTTGTTAACATTAACTGTCAATTGCCATTTGTCACAATATTCAGACAGTGAATTTAGGCTATTCTGTAAGTAATCAGCTGTTTCAGATATAATGATTAAGTCATATGGAAAGAGCAAAGTTCCTAAGTTTGAACCAATCAATTTAAAAGGTGTGCAATTCTTTTTTAAGAATATTTCGCTAACATCATTAATAAAAATATTAAATAAAATAGAACTCATACAACCCCCTTGTCTGACACCTTTATAAAGAGTGATCTTGTCGCTTTCAAATTAACACCAACATGTTATTTGTAACTGATTATTGAATTTCTCATGAAATAGATTGTAACACGTTACATGTAAGTCGTAGAAATTCCGACTAATTTTTAATTGAATAATTGTTAGCTCACGTGACCAAAATCGTCAGTGTGAGCTATTGCCATCACTTGGCGTCCGTCGTCCGTTAGCTTTTCATATTTTCATCTCCTCATCTGAAACAAAAAACAAAACAAAACTTTACGTGAATGATGTATGGAAGGTCCATTACAAAGACAGCTCATTTAGTTCCGATCAGCTTAGTTTGGTTTCAGTTTTAACAGTAGACCCTATGGAAAACATCACTTAGTTTTAACTTAAGGGTGTTCGCTACTCCATTTGAAAATGAATAGGATTTCAAATAAATATGGTTTTTTGTTAGTAAATTAAAAAAGAAGTCCCTTAGGTGAAAATAATTGATAGGTTGATGATCTTGTTTTTGAGATATAAGTGATCGAAAATTTGGCGGGAAACTGAACTCTGTGGATTTTTCATAGGATTAACATTAGCAAGTTTTGGCCGTAAATGAATGTGACAGAATAAATAAAATTTAATTAAAATTCTTACAGAATGTATCAAATGAAATTATGAGAAAAAAGAAGGGGATCAATGTGCAAAAATATAATGCTTTTAAATGGATAAAACAAGAGAATTCCGGAAATCTGACAGAAATCCCAAAACAAAAGGAGCAAACCCCCTTAAGACCGTATGGAAAAATAACATTTTTATCTTCTCCTCTTGAACCACTGAAGCAAAATTAACTAAACTTTACAGGAATGATGTGTTGGAAGTCCTTTACAGGCCTATTTGGTTCCATTCCGACAAAAAAGTAAAAAAAAAATAGCTGCCAGCGCAGAACTTAGGTTTAACATTAGACCGTAGGAAAAAATCGCATTTTCATCTTCTCCTCTGCAACCACTGCAGCAAAATCAACTAAACTTTACACGGATGATGTATGGGAGGTCCTTTACACAGACTTCTCATTTCTTTTTGATTCGATAAGTATAATGGAAGCTAGCGTTGAACGTAGATTAACGTAGGTCCCTATGATAAAACACCCTTTTCATCATCTGCTCTGAAACTATTGAAGACAATTCGACTAAACTGTACTGCAAGGATGTATTGAAGTTCCATTACAGAAGTAGCCCATTTCGGTCAGCATTGCTGCCAGCATTGAACATAGATTTAACGTTGGGCCGTATGGGAAAATGGCAATCTTATCGTCTCCTCGAGAACTATTGGAACAAATGTAAGCACATTAATAAGAATGGTGTACGGTAGGTCCTTTACAAAGATTGCCAATTTTGCACATGTGGATTTTGTGATTGTATTTGAAATAGGTTTGAAACTACTTCTTAAAAAAAATCAATTTCTATGCTGCAGGCTTGCTGGTGGTGTATATATAATGTACTCAAAGGTTGCAGAAATAGATTCTATTTTATATCATGGGAATTATTTTTTTTTTTGGGTGGGGGAGGGGGGTCAATCATTGAGCCTTGTCAGCAATTTATTGTGGCACATAGAGAAATATTTCTTAAAAACAGATGTTCAAAATGTGATTCTGACAGTTAAGACGGTCTCACTAACAATACAGGTATATTTTAATACAGGTATATGTTAATTTTAACTGTTTTATAAGTGGGTTACATATATATCAATATATATCAATTAAATTACAATTACAATTACTTCAAAATATGAAAGTAATTAATTAAATTACAATTACATTGCCTATGTAATTAATTGCTTTTCAATTACTTTTGACTTTTTGAAGGAAGTCATTTTGATAAAACCATATGTATATGAAAGGGCACACTTTTAATTTGGAACATTTATACATGTACAAAGTAAATTCAAAATTTGAATCGGGGGTCCAATATGGCAAAAAGAATGTAGAATGGATCACTTTCATACTTTTTTAGTCTTGTGTCAATAGAAGAAATCAACTTTGAAACCATTTTGGAGTTGCAATTTGCAGAGATTTGTTGCATTTGATGTTTCAAACCAAGTGTTACAGGGATTGCCAGACTTGAACTTACAGATTTACCTTTTTGAATTACAATGTTGCATCTTCAAATGGTGCCAAAATGGTACAAAGTTCTTTCAAAATCTTTCTTTCATGTTGTCAACTTGGTGCTGCAGCCAACACTGTTTTTCTTATGGTACGTTAATAAAAGATTTTATCATGTAAAGCTGCGAGTTCCACCTTGTGGAATTCGATGCTTGAAGGCGTTTTTCGTCCTCTAGTATTTCAGATGCAATGATTGAGTGTCTGACATGTTTCACAATTTTGGATGCATTAGCAATTAATTGCTGCATATGATTTCTCATGTAATTCAAATGTAATTCAATTGTAATTGATAATTACTTCAAAATATTCAAAGTAATGCATTACTTTGAATTACTTGTAATTGAAAAATTCTTCAATTATACATTACCTTCAATTACAATCCAAAAAAGTAATTAATTACACTGAATTACAATTACTTTTTTAATTACACCAGGTCTGAATACCGTTCCATGAAATTAAATACTTTAATTACATACTTGACAGTTTGGACTTGGGTACAATCTCATTACTTCCTAAAACTGCTACTCGATATTTAACACACCTAGCTATACCTAGGCAGAGGTTTTGCCATCACTTGGCGTCAGCCATCCGATGCAAATTTCCATTCATATATCTTCCCACTGGAACCGGTGACATTGGTCCTTGGGTGGTCCCCTTTAAAATTATTTTGACATGTAAGTACCATGTCCAAGATAGCAACAAGCAGAGAACATATCTATAGTTAAACATTGAATCCTTTTGAAACAAATCCAATGAGTCGAGACAAAAATTGATAAGTGTCAAGAAACTGATCTAGTAATCTAGTGATCTAGTAGTTTTGTCATGAAATCAGGCAAACATATTTTTTGGATACACCGATGGGCGAGCCCCTTTCTGTCTTTGTTATTATTCTATTTGAACTTGAAATTGTGGCTCTCAGCGCCAGATTTCCATGCTAAATGGAAACAACATCTGCAAACATTCAAAAAAGGTGCAGAAAGCTGCTGAAAACAAGAAAGAAACAAGCTCTTGTTTTCTGCAGAAAGGTGCAGAAAACAAGAGCTGTCGTCGAATTGCGTCCAATTATACCCCCGCTCATTGTACCCTGAATCATATATGGTAAGTGTATGGACCCAATACAGAAGTGTCATAGTACAGGTGTGGAGACAATAGAAGTATTGACACAATAATATAATCCTGAACAAAAAATTACTCTACAATGCTTCAAGTGTCAAAATGAAAAAGTCGATAAAACAGGAAGTTGTATCCCGATTGGTCTGAAAACACATCCCAAAATATGGCATGACGGCATGACTATACAAAGCTTGTGGCAAAATTTCAGATCTGTATCATATAGCACTGCAGAGAAAACGTTGACGAAAAATTACTGTATAATGCTATGTGTCAAAATTGTCGGTAAACAAAAAGTAGTATACCGATGTTCTGAAAAGGCATCCCACAATATGGTATGACTATACAAAACATGTGACAAAATTTCATATCTGTATCATATAACACTGCAGACAAAACATTGATGAAAAATTACTCTATAATGCTACAAGTGTCAAATTTGACTAAGTCGGTAAACAGGAAGTAGTATCCCAATTGGTCTGAAAACGCAACCCACAATATGACATGACTATACAAAGCTTGCAACAATTTTAAGGTCTGAATCATATAACAGTGCAGAGAAAACTTTGGCGAAAATTTCTCAATAATGCTACAAGTGTCAAAATTGACTAAGTCGGTAAACAGGAAGTAGTATTCCGTTTGGTCTGAAAATGCATCCCACAATATGGCATGACCAAAAAAGCTTGTGACAAAGTTTCAGATCTATACCTTTTACTATATCAGAGATAAATGCGACGAAAAAGTGTTACGGACGGACCCACAGCCACACGCATGCAGGTCGGTAAACAGAGAGTAGTATTCCGATTGGTCCGAAAACGCATCCTACTATATGGCATGACTATATAAAGCTTCTGACAAAATTTCACATCTGTACTTTATACCTTTGCTGAGATAATGTGACGAAAAATGACTCTATAATGTTATAAGTGTCAAAATTCTCTAAGTCGGTAAACAGGAAGTAGTATCCCGTTTTGTCTGAAAATGCATAGCACAATATGGTATGACTAAAATAAAAGTAAATGTGTCCATGGGACACGGATGCCCCCGCCATACAGATATATCGGCAAACAGGAAGTAGATGAGCGATAGGCTTGAAAAGGGAGACACGGTACAACTCATCATACCAAAGCTTGAGACCAAATATGAAATCATTCCTGCATACACAAGTTGAGAAATCTTCGACGAAAATTTTAAATATATGGCTATGATGGGAAAAATCAAAGTTTTCGTCAAACATTAAGTAGATGAGTGACGGACTTGAAAAGGGGAGACACAGTGTAACTCATTATACCAAAGCTTAATACCAAATATCAAATAATTCTTGCATACACAAGCTGAGAAATGCTTGACGAAAGTTTTCAATATATGGCTATACTGGGAAAAATCAAAGTTTTCGTCAAACAGGAAGTAGTTGAGTGACTGACTTGAAAAGGAGAGACACGGTACAGCTCATCATACCAAAGCTTCAGACCAAATATCAAATGATCCCTGCATACACAAGCTGAAAAATCTTTGACGAAAATTTCGGACGTACTTGTACGGACGGACGGACAAGGGTAAAACTGAATGCCACTGTTGCCTAACGACGGGGGCATAAAAAGCCACAGAAAAAGTTTCAGATCTGTACCTTTTACCATATCAGAGATAAATGCGACGAAAAAGTGTTACGAACAGACCCACACCAACACGCTTGCATATCGGTAAACAGGAAGCAGTATTCCGATTGGTCTGAAAACATATACTACAATATGGCATGAATATACAAAGCTTCTGACAAAATTTCACATCTGTACTTTATACCTTTGCTGAGATGAATGTGACTAAAATAACTATATAATGCTATAAGTGTCAAAATTGACTAAGTCGGTAAACAGGAAGTATTATTCTGATTGGTCTGAAAACGCATCCCACAATATGGCATGACTATACAAAGCTTGTGACAAAATTTCAGATCTGTATAATATAACACTGCAGAGAAAACTTTGACGAAACATTACTGTATAATGCTATAAGTGTCAAAATTGACTAAGTCGGTAAACAGGAAGTAGTAGCCGGTTTGGTCTGAAAACATATCCCACAATATGGCATGACTATACAAAGCTTCTGGCAAAATTTCACATCTGTGTCCTATAACACTGCAGAGAAAACTTTGACGGAAAAATTACTCTATAATGATTAAGTGTCAAAACTGACTAAGACAGTAAACAGGAAGTATTAAACTGTTTGGTCTAAAAACGCATCATCCCACAATATGACGAACCCACACACACACGGACGCATTCACGCACGCACGCACACACAGACTGAAAACAGTATACCCCTATCCACCTTGGGGAGCGGGGGTATAAAAATTGCCGTCCAAGGTCCAAAAGTTCTTCAATAAGGGACTGGTTATGTAAGTAGGAACCTGGTAACAGTGCTTTTGAAAATGACTGAAAAACCATGCTAAATCGACTACAAATACAAACTTTCAGAACTAAGAAATTGATTTAATAAAATAGCAAAGAGTGCTTTTGTCGCTTTCAAATTAACACCAACATGTAATTTGGAACTCAGTATTGGATTTCTCATGAAATAAATTGTATCACGTGACTTGTGTGGCGTAGAAATTTGAAACTAAATATTTTTAACTCAAAAATTATTAGCTCACCTGACCAAAATCGTCAGTGTGAAGTATTGCCATCACTTGGCGTTCGTTGTCCGTTAGCTTTTCACATTTTCATTTTCTTATCTGAAACCAAGCCAAACTTTACAGGAATGATGTATAAAAGTTCCATTACAAAGATTTCTCATTTAGCTCCGATCAGTTTAGTTTAGTTTTAGTTTTAAAATTGGACTCTGTGGGAAAACATCATTTAGTTTCAAAATTAGACCGTGTGGCAAAATCGCATTTTCATGTTCTCCTCTGGAACCACTGAAGCAAAATCAATTAAAGTTTACAGGAATGATGTGTGGAAGGTTCTTCACAAAGGTTGCTCATTTTGTATTGATTCGATAATTTCAAGTCGGAATAAGGCTGTCGGTCAGTTGAAAACCCAAACTTTCAATTTGCAATACTGTTGTTTGAAATTAAATACTTAATTACATACTTGACAGTTTGGACTTGGGGACAATATCATTACTTCCTAAAACTGCTACTCGATATTTAACACGCCAATCTATACATAGGGAGAAGTTTTGCCATCACTTGGTGTCAGCCATCCGATGCCAAATTTTATTCATAAATCTTTTCACTGAAACCACTGGACGAAATGCAGCAAAACATGGTAAAATTGGTCCTTGGGTTGTCCCCTTTAAAATTATTTCGGCATGTCTAAGCCAAATGAGTGGAGACAAAAATTGCAAAGTGTCAAGCAACACTCCAGTAACACTTGGACCCCTGAAGCTTGGTCCAAGTTCTGAGGTAATAATTTGCATACGAATTTTGCAGACAATATGCATTTCGTTCACAAGTTATTGGTCAAAACCCTAAAATTTACTTATTACGAAGTCTCAAAATACATTACCAAAGTCCCACTTAGATCTGTGAACCACAAATCAAGCTTGACTTGAGCTGGGACTAATTACACTCAAAAGTTTTAATAAGCAACTAACATACCAAGTTTGAAGATCTCCTTCGCAAACTCCGTATATCTACAACGCTTTCGTAGTTTCAAAGAATATAAAGTCAAAACTGCTTGGACCTTTATACCCAAATCAAACTATGGCCATGTTTATGGTACTTATTGACTTGCAAGTAAGTTTGAAGATTGTATATTTTGTTCACAAATTCTTGTTCACCGGTCAGACAAACAAACTTTAGTCACACGACTAAGGTAAAAAAAATACCATGTAAATTGGTATTGCAGGATATGATAATGTATATCTTGCAATATCTAAATTTTTGTAAATTTTGTTGAAAACTAAGGAGTAACTCCCTCATGCAAAGCTCTGTCCTTTGCTTATTTTTGCTATAAATTTAGATCATATTGGTTGCTTGTTCTCTATCAGTTTTTAAACATCTTTGAGTTTATAGTTTTCCAAACGTTTTGATTTTACCTGCACTAAAGAGACATAAATTGTTGAAATGCGCATATGCAGAATTAAATTCACAGTAACTTCGGTATTTAGTTATTTGTTACCACGGGGTCGATATCTCTACTGGTGGAATGTTAGCCCCCGAGGGTATTCACCAGCCCAGTAGTCAGTACGTTGGTGCTGAACTGAAAGCCGATTCAATTTTTAACCTTGCAATATGTAAATTTTTGTAAATTTTGTGTTTAAAACTATAGGAGTATCTCACTCATGCAAAGCTCTGTCCTTAGCTGATTTTGGCTTCAATTTAGATTAAATTGGTTTATTTGTTCTCTATCAGTTTTAAACATGTTTGAGTTTATGTTCTTCTAAACGTTTAGATTTTATCTGCACTGAAGAGACATAAGTTATCGAAATGCGCATATGCAGAAATTAAATTCTCAGTAACTTCGGTATTTAGTTACTTATCATTTGTAATTCCAGATTAAAGTTATGTGAAGGGGTTGCTGTTAAATATTTTGTTACATCGGCCATTTTATGACCGCGAGAGTTTTGAAGTACAGGTATTCTCTCCACATCCCACAATCTAAAAACAATGAAAATTGAATTAATTCTACATGACGACACACAAAACATAAACATGAAAAGAAGGAAAAGGTTACCTGTAAGGTAACAACGGCAGTAAAATACCGAAGGAGCAAAGGGGTGAAATTCACAAAAATCGAAGTCCAAAGACAGGGCAAAACCGAGAACACAGAAAACAATGACGTTAGACACAAAAACAATGACGCCAATGTAGTCAAATCCGGGAAGACGTGAATCTAGCTGAAAATGCCCACTTTCATTTGGGATACTGACACGTCATATCTTTCAATGATGCTATGGTGACGGCCATAGAATTTCTTGAGGGATGAAATTAACAAAGGTTGAACAAATCCCTGACTAAGCAGCTTTTGGGACAGTGTTTTTGCTCTGTTCAAAAAATCACTGTACAAACTACAAGCTCGGCAGTAACGAATCAACTGTGAAATGTACACTCCATAGGCTGGAGAGGTAGGTATATTGCTGCTAAGAAAGGGAAAGTTCACAATGGGGAAATTAAAATCATCACGCTTGTCACATAGCTTAGATTTCAAACGTCCATCTTCGTCAATATACCATAAAAGATCTAGGTACGAAGCTGAAGTAGGTGTTTCAGTTGTTTCTTTAATTTCAAGCTCATTTGGATAGATCTGATGTAAATAATCCTTAAATTTAGGATTATTAAGAGAAAGCACATCGTCTATGTAGCGGAAGCTGAAATTAAAGGACTGGGCTAAATGTTTTTGTTTTCTTTGAATAAACCCTCGTAAAAACTTGGCCTCTTACGAGTAAAGGAAAAGGTCAGCTTAAAGCGGCGCACAGTTTGTTCCCATAGGAATCCCTATTGTCTGTTGGAAAACACGACCTCCAAATTCGACAAAAATATTGTCGATCAAAAATTCTAACGTTTTGATTACGTCAGTCTCGGTGTACTTCTTATTTGAATCGGTGTGGTTCTTAACAAAACATGTCTTGTCTTTCCCTATAACTAAATAGGTGTATCTGCGTTCTCCATTTTTTTGTGCAGAAACATTGATGTATTAAATCTGCAATTACTGTTTTCAGTTTATTGTGTGGCGGGGTTGTATAAAGTGTAGAAAAGTCAAAAGTTTGAAATCTATGGCAATGGGTAAGACTGGTTGAGGAAAGCTGTTCAAGGAGATCTTTTGAATTTTTAAGAATCCACATTTGATTCACACCGCTTGTGGAGTAAGTTTTACTACAGTAATTTTTCAGGCCGTCTCTGACTGCGGTCAACAAAGTAGTGAGGAGCTGTGAAAGAGGTTTAGTGGTGCATCTGGAAGACCCGGCAATGAATCTCTGTTTGTATGGATTCTTATGCAGTTTAGGTACCCAGTAGATGTAAGGGAGTTGATTGTTTTCATCATTAGCTTTTATGCCAAACGATGATAACACTGAAGTGTGATTTTTTACAATCTCATCCCTCGATATTGTAGTAGGGGTATAAGTAGGGTTTCCAGATGAACTGTCGATGCCCATCTCCTTCACAAGACAGTCGAGATAGTGTTTCTTACACACAAACAGTATGTTATTAGAAGCTTTGTCTGCAGGGACAATGACGTAATTTTCATGGAGGTTGGGATACTGACACGTAAAGTAAGAAATGAAAAGTGTGTATTTTCTTAATTAATATACATTGTATATAGTTTTTACTTTCTGAGCAGCAATATACCTACCTCTCCAGCCTATGGAGTGTACATTACACAGTTGATTCGTTACTGTCGCGCATGTAGTTTATACAGTGATTTTTTTAATAGAGCAATAAGACGTGTCTGTGTTCCAAATGAAAACGGACATTTTCAGCTAGATTTCACGTCTTTACGGATTTGACATAACCGGTTAGACTCAACCCTGGATTGACTCACTGATAGTGTGACGGGTACCGCTAGCAGAGCAGGACATCTTACCCTTCCGGAGCACCTGATGTCTTTCCCGGTTTTCATGGGAGCTCACACTATGAGTGCCTTAGTTTTTGGTGTCGTCTTTTTATTTCCTTGCATTGTACCTGTCTCACGTCCTTGTTTTGTCTTTGTTTTTCTCTGTTGCCGTTTTTGCCATGCCATTGGTTTCGATTTTTGTAGTCCTCGCTTCCTTTGTTCCTTCGGTATTCTATTGCCGTTGTTTTTTTACGTAAAATGCATTTTGTCATATGATTCAGGTCCCTAAATATTATTTCATTCAATCGCACAATATATTAAAGTAAACTGTTAAATAAGGGAAAAGTCGAAGAAAGCCTTTTCTCGTCATTTAAAACAAGATTATGATCTTGTTCCTTCACTAGCATTTTTTTTGTCATTGATAGCATCAGTTTTAGTTACATTCTGTATGAACAAATTCCATGCTGGCAAGTAGAAAACGCATTTTCTTCAAAAATCAACAAAGAAGAATCGTTTTTAGTAATCAGTTTGTCCTTCCGTCTTTCCTTCATCATTTTCTCAGGTGTACGATAACTTGAGATTGTCTTCATGGATTTTTATGTTTATAATACTCAATATTATGCTAGACCAAAGGAAGGTCCCTTTTGATTTTGAGGAAAATCAGAAAGGATTTTTTTTTTTTGGGGGGGGGGGCTTAGTTTTTACATGAAAAGACAGCAAATTTAGAGAATAAGCTCTTTATCGCATGATAACATGAGATTGTCTTCGCAGATTTTTTGAATGTTACACACAGTGTTTGAGTGGAAGGGCCCTTTTGATTTTGGGGGGAAAAAACTAAGTTTGTTTATGAAACAATGTATATTTTGAGAATCAGCTCTATGTGGTATGATAATTTGAGATTGCCTTCACAGATTAAAAAATATTATACACAGTATTTGACACTACCGAAGATATGTCCCTTTTGATTTTTGATTTTTTTTTTTTTTTTTTTTTTTTTTTTTTTTGTGAAATCTTAATACAGTGTTTTAGGGGAAAACTAAATTTTGATACAATAATGCATCTTTTGAGAATTAGCTCTATGTCATATATTTTAGTAAATTTTTATACAGCGTTGGACACAATCAACAGAAGATCCTTTTTGATTTGAGGAAAATTGGTTTTTGTATGGGAAAGAAGGCAAATTTGATACAGTATTATACTCCATTTCTCAAAAAGTATTCTTTTGTAGTAGTAGCCCATCATTTTGTGATGAAATTAGACAAACATATACAGTCCGCCAAAAGTTAAGCATCACCTTACTTTTTACATGTTCATCAATTTTGATGCTGAATGGAGGTAAGGGGTTTTTGTTCAAAATACTACGAATGAGATAATTTTGATATTTGGATGTCAAAATTTAATCATGTATCATATTATTGTCTTTAGGTGAAAAGTTATGAAATTAGGCACAACCCAATTTTATGACAAAATGTGATATTTTTCACCATTAAAATAAGTTTCAATTCAATGCATGAATTCTGATTGAAGATCGTTGTTGTTATTGTTGATACACAGGTAAGACAACAATTAACATTCCTATTTGTGTTTTAGGTGATAGTTGTAGATATTCCAGGTAATGTTTGAATACAGGGGAGATAATCCAATTTTACGACATTTTAAAAGATTGATTTCCACTAATGTGATGAAATGTGAAAACAAAACAATTTCATTGATGAATTTTGCCATTAAATTATTGTTCTGTCAATGTTCAGGCCATTTTTAAGACAGGCATGAATTTGAAAACTTTCGAGCAAGATTTTTGATAATCTTTAAAATTTTGAAATCTGAGTTTTTGTTGTTATTTCAGAATAAGGCCCCAATGCCTGTATGTTTTCAAAATGGTAAGGCTTTATTGGATTCAGAGACTGTAGAAATGTCCAAATAATGATTTCCGGTGTACCAAATTTCTTATTTTGGCCATTTGTTTTGCTGGATTTCGATCAAATTTGGTAATTTTTCCAATGATTTTAATTCTCAGAAAATTCGTTTTCCATTATTGCGAGGCATAACAATCCTGATCTGCAAGTATTGGTTAAAAACTGTCATTTTAGTCGGTTTTGAACATTTTTAGGGAACATGGAAACTTCTGGAATGATTTTTTTTCCAAATTTTACGAAAAACACTTGGTCTTACTTTGATTAAATTTGGACGCGTTCCAAATCTGTTAAAAGAATCCATTAAAGCCTAAAATTAACAATTATGGAATTTTGTACCACATTTACCCCCATAAAAATGATCTGGTAGCAAATTTGAACTCACAATGTTCCATATTGTACTTGGTGTTGAAACTGGAATTATCATACTGAAGGAATCGTTTTTCCTTTCGTTGAAAAAATCGGATTTTCGATTATGTTTTCAAGAGCTAGACAGTACAATTACATGCTTCATGTTAAGACTTATCATCATGCAAAATTTTATACCTGTAGCTTTCAACATGTTTGCTTGATGAAACTTTAAAAGTAAGTGATGCTTAACTTTTTGCGGACTGTATATTTTTGGATACACCAATGGGAGGGCCCTTTCTGATTTTGTCTGTATTCTATTTGAACTTAAAATTGTGACAGATTTCCATGCTAAAAATTTCCCGTCCAAGCTCAAAAAGTTCTTCAAAAAAGGGGCTGGTTATGTTAGTAGGAAACTGGTTACAGTGCTTTTAAAAACGACTGAAAAGCCATACTGAGATCGACTGTCAATACGAAGTTGCCAGAACTTAGAAATTGATTTAATAAAACCGCAAAGAATGCTTTTGTCGCTTTCAAATTAACACCTACAAGTATTGTGGAACTCAGTATTGGATTTCTCATGAAATAGATTTTATCGCGTGACTTGTGTGGCGTAGAAATTCCGACTATTTTTATTTTATAATTTTTAGCTCACCTGACCAAAATCATCAGTGTGAGCTATTGCCATCACTTATTGTCTATTGTCCGTTAGCATTTCACATTTTCATCTTCTTATCTGAAACCAAGCCAAACTTTACAGGAATGATGCATGAAAGTTCCATTACAAATATTGCTCATTTAGTTCCGATCAGTTTAGTTTAGTTTTAGTTATAACAGTGGACACTGTGGAAAAACATCATTTAGTTTTAACATTAGACCGTATGGGAAATAGCATTTTCGTCTTATCCTCTGGAACAACTGAACCAAAATCAACTAAAGGAATGATGTGTGGGAGGACTTTAACAAAGATTGCTCATTTCGTCATGATGTGATTAACATAATGGAAGCCAGCGCTGTAAAGATTAACATAGTTTTAACCTTTGGCCGTATGGGAAAATGGCACTTTCATCGTCTCCTCTAGAACTATTGGAACAAATTTAACCACACTGTATAGGATTGGTGTACGTGAGGTCCTTTACAAAGGATGCACATTGTACTCCGATTTGATGAAAAACATGACAGCAAGTGCTGCGTATAGTTTATCATTTGAGCCTACGGGGAAATAATCATTTTCATAATCTGGTCTGAAACTGTTGAAGTAAATTTAACTAAACTTTATTGGAATGATGTATGGACGGTCCTGTACAAAGATATCCAATTTCGGTCAGATCCGGCATAAAATATTGCCGCCAGCGCTGAATATAGTTTAAAATTTGATCCTTTGGGAAAATCATATTTTCTTCTTCTCCTCTGAAAACACTGAAACAAATTCAGCTAAACTTTACAAGAAGGATGTATTGAAGGTCTCTAACAAAGATTGCTAATTTTGTTTCAATCCTATTTAAACTATTACTTCGACACCATTGAAGCAAATTTAATTTTAGCTGTATTGGAATAATGTGTGGAAGATCCTTTACAAAGATTTCTCATTTCAAATGGACCCCATTTTAAAAATCATCGTATTTGGTCATCAGCACTGGCATGGCTTAGAAGCATTTTGTCATGTGAGCAATAAAGACTTGCTCTGAGCCTCTATTTTTTTAAATTAGGCTTAAATGAAATTATAAGAATTTGAAATTTTGAAAGTTTTACAGGGATACTGGCCCCGCACTATAAAGTTTACAACATGAAGAGCCTCAAAATATAAGTACGGTCAACCCCAATGATACGCAAATATAGTCCATTCAATTCTTTTTCAAAATGTGCACTTTCATATTTACCTTATTACAGTGTTCCACATTTCAACTTTTTAAGTGACTTGTGAACACTAAGTAGATTTTTTATTACAATTGCAATTTTATACAAACAAATTTAAATACATTGCATGAATAATGTTTCAAATTTTTGCTAGTACCCCTGTGAATTGGTTTTCATAATTTATTTGGTTGTTGGTCATTTGTAAATAACCTGGCTCCGTTTGTCTATTTGCATCAACCGGGATACTTTCACTGATTCCGCCTGTCATAGCCATATACCATCCAAGATTATTTTGTTCAACTTTGGGGCCACTAGTTGTGGAGTAAACAGCAGAAGGACCAACCAATCTTTGGTATCCGCAATCCTCATCTGGATGTTCAAGAAATTGATACAAATCTTCTTTGTGGCCAGTCTTTGTTTCTTTGATCTTTATTGAGCCCTTTCTGAAAGAACCCTTTTTCACAGACTCTTTCTTGAATGAAGCCTTTCTTATGGAACCTTTTCCTTGCAATTGACCATCGACACATGACTTTCCTTCATCAGTGAGTTTTTTTCCTCCGTTGGTGTCAAAAGGTATCTCTTCATAGTGATTCTCTGGCTTGTCTAAAATAGGATTCGAGTTGGCCTTTTGCATCCAAAACTCGCCCTTTTCCAAAGGATCTCTCGAAGGTTCCTCCTTTCGGCGTCTATTACATGTAACTGCTATGACAATGAGAAGTTGCACTAATAAGAAACACACAGCTGCTACACCAACGATAATTTTAAGACGTGGTGGAAAATGCCAACTGTCACTGGTATCTGCAAAAAAAGATTGTTAGAATTCACTTTCGGTAAAAACGAAAGATGTAAAGGACTGTCTCCTATCAAATCTCCGGGAAAAGGCATGAGTACCAATTTAATAATATGATTGTAAAGGTAATCAATTTAATAAAATTGTGAACGTTTTATATGTTCCTGTAAATTTGATAATGATATTCAAAGTATTTTAGTATAAAAGTGTCGTCTATCTTTATTCATTTTTTTTATTTGTTGACGTTTCTGTGCCTAGCAGATTCTCTACCCTAAAGGGAATTTAAGGAAAGCTGGTAGTACTGCATTAAGAACCATGTTTTCTTTGTTAATCAAGTCTCTGCATTTTAAGATCTTTGCCACTATTCTAAGAGTGAATATACTGTCAATCGAGCAACTCATGACTTCTTGTAAGTTCATTGTGTATCTTATTTTAAGCTCACCTGGCCTACAAGGCCAGGCGAGCTTTTACCATCTCTTTGTGTCCGTTGGTGTCCATCAGTCGTAAACTTTTTCAAAAATGCTCTATGAAACCACTGAGCCAATTTAACCTAACCATTACCAATGTATCCAATAAAAATATGTTCGGTTAATTAATTAGTATAAGGACAAAACAACCAGACTGTCGTTTCTAGAAACAGAACATAGGGTAAACTACTGTTTTGGCAAATAACTCTAGAACGATTACAAATATTACGGGGTAAAAGTGATTACAATCAGATTTCGAAGAAAATTTGCTAACCCATATTGCCATTTTCTGTAAAATTTTCAAAATTTAAATATTTTTTTTTTTATTTTATGTTAAGAAACTATAACAAATAGATCTCAACTTTAAATTGCAAAAATGTTCAGCATATCAAGATCTACCCGACTTGAAATTTTGAAGAAATCTTCAGGCCCATATTTAGAAGTTATTGTATTTTATCGGTCAAATTTTCGCAATTTTATAGATTTTGCCTTTTATTTATAGCATGACAAAGGCTATATGGTGGAAGTTGTATACCATGTTGGCACCTCATCCAAGATAACTGTTAGAGGAACACTCAGTTTAACATTGAATTAGGAAAAAATACATTCAAAAACAGTATCCTTTGAAAGTATACTTTCCCAAATGGAACCATTTTTGGTCATAAAGGTTCTTGGGAGGTGCTTTTTCAAAAATGTGCTCAACCGCGATGAATGTCAGCAAAAAACATAGCTTAATGGGGACAAGACCTTTTCTGATAATACACGTGCTTATGGTGTTTGTTTACAGTTTTTGGACTATTTGGTGTTTTTTTCTGTTACTTTTACTTTGTGTTAACTGTTAAAGGAAATAAAAAGCAATATTTACTATTAATGAGGGGGGGGGGGGCAAGACTTTTTTCTGTTAATGTGTTTTGGGTATTTTCAGTTGGTTGGGTTGGTAAATGTTTTTTGGAAAATTAAAGATTGTCAGCCTGTTAATGAAACCCTTCTTGTCCCTTTAATATTTGACCATATGGGAAATGATATTCAATTATCTCCTCTGAAACTACCTGGCCAATCACAACAATCGTCACAATTTTCCTCAGTTTATACGTCCAGCAAGTCGACAAAAGAACCAAAGTGGCTGTCAGCTGCCAACATGATTTTAACATATGGCCTTATGGTAGAACATTAAAGAATCTTCTTCTCTGAAGCCACAAAACCAATTTGTATCAAAGTAAGTCACAACAGTTCTTCGCTGATCCCTTTAAGAATGTGTCGAGCAAGTATATACCTTATCCAAAAATGGAAAGCACAGCATTTAACACCATCTTCTCTAGAACTATTTGGCCAATTGGAATTAAAGTTGATTGCGCTAGTACCTGTATGTCCCCTCATCTTCAAATGTTTCCAACGACTCTGCACCTCATCCAAGATGGCCTCCAGCGGAGAACTTGGTTTTAAATTTGGTCTGATATAGGAGAACGCATTCAAAGATCTCCTCTAAAAGTATATGGCCAGTTGGAACCAAACCTGTTCACAATAGTCCTTGGGTGGTCCCTTTTGAATGTGTCGGGCAAGTAGGTGCCTCATCCAAGATGGCTACCATGCAGCAGGAACAATGTTTAACATCGGATATAATGGAGAAACATTCAAAGGTCTTATCCTCTGAAGTTTCAAACCAATTACAACCATACTAGACAACAATAGTCTTCGGGTGCTCCCTCTAAAAAAATCAACCAATATGGCTGTTAATAAGAACTTGGTTTAACATTTAACGTTATGGGGGAAAAGATCTTCTACTCTGAAACTACGTTTTCTATTGGGACCAAACTTAGTCAAAATTGTCCTTATTTGACCAAATTTGAAATAAATGTTTCTGGTAAGTTCACATCAGATCCAAGATGGCTACCCGTTGGGAACTTAGTTTAACATTGGAACATATTCCATCAATGTCTGTTAAGATACTAGAAAATGAGATACTTTTACATAAAGGTTATTTGGACTGTCTATGTCAGCCATGAACCTGGTCAGCGACAAAGGCTCTCGGGAGCACTTAGTTTGCCTCAACAAGGGCCCTTAATTTGTTCAATAAAGTTGTTGTTGTTATACCCTTAAATGGGAACTTATGTTGGTAGTAACTTGTTGCAGATTCATACAAAACCGTGCATCTCTGTTTGCTGGCCAAGCGAATTTGTGTATTGCAAAGGAAAATACATCTTTAGTACTTGTAACATTTAGCACAACGGAACTGAGTTATCGAGTAAGCTAATAGATCCGATCATATTTGAAGTTTTAATATGTTTCACCACTGTATGACAAGTCTGTGAGATTAAGTTTTTTCTCCTGAACATTTAATCCGTTCCTTATTTCCAAGTCAAGAAAGAAAGTGCAAAGGACGTGTTTTTGTTATTTTTCTTTACGTATTTAATATTACCTACCAACATCTACCACAAGACATTCACCAGTGACTTTGTCACACTTGGCAGTAGACGGACAGTTACATGTTACATTGCAGTTATCTCCATAGAAACCATCTTCGCATTCTGAAAAAATTGGAAAAGTACGCATGAGAATAAGGGAATTTTTACTCTGAAATACAAATGTATGAGTGGTCCAGCAACAAATTCATATTCCGTCTGCACATAAAGAATATTATGAGAATAAAAAAATACAAATATACCAGTGTTCCTGCAACAAGTATGTGTCGTCTGTACTATTATGGGATAATGGAAAAATAATCAGAAGAGATGTGTAGAAGTTAAGAATATCAAATCATTAAGCATCAAAATTTTCTGCCTAAGCCTCTTGTAGCATTTTTTTTTATTATTCGTTTAGAACTTCAAATTCATGCAATATGAGCAACATTGATTTTTGAAGAACAAAGGTTTAAAAGGCAAAAAAACTAATCAAACTTTGAACACAGTGTAGATACCATTAGTGACTTCACATTGTGTCGTCGCCGTTGTCAATGAAGCAAAGCAAATACAAACTGATATTGAACATGCAAACCTAACTGACAACATCTCCCTCTGAATCCTACAACACACACACAAGCACCATTGTTAAAAGTTCCACCATTGTCGCATATATTGTTACATGGTCTCGTCTCAGATATCATTTGGCCTGTTGAATTGCAGTCGTGCGTACAAGTTTTTTCATGAACACAACAGGAATAGCCAATACGTATTTGAACACCGCCTCCACAGCGATGAGAACACGTGCCCCATGACAGCCAGGAGGAGCAGTGGTTACAAGCATTGCAGAATCCCAAAATGTAAAATGCTGGCATTAAAAGCACCACATTCATTATTCACATTTTAATAGATTCAGAAATTATGGTAAGAATTCCGAATAGTTCCGCATTTGTGTTTGCTGGCATTAAAATAAATTTCCTATTTCCGTTTTCTGTTATTGTCTTCTGTTTGTTCCTCAAAATTATTTCCTGGGGGTAATGTATTATAGAAAACTTATCATTATGCTATTCCAAAAAATAAAATATATATTTCCGGAACTATATGTATGTGTCAAGAGTAATAAACCGTACAAACCCTCCCTGCTCTCGAAAATTTTATAAAGGGGCACCAAAGGGGCATATTCCACTGTCGTTTCTTTTGTAAGCTTAATTTTTTGCCAGATTCGTGATTCCAAAGAACTCTACGCATTTATAAATCTACCAGTTAGTCATGACACGAGAAAAATAATATCTTTTTATGTCAAGTGTCTGTTTGTATTATCTCACAGTGAAATTCGTCAGATATCTGGTACAAACGACTTGTGAATTTATTGGATATCTTTTTAAAATCATACGATATCTTGCCTTGTGAATGAAACATTAATACGACTTGCAATAATTGTGTTCCTGTAAGTTTTTAATCTTTGTTCCTGTAAGTTTTTAATCTTTTTGTGGTGGAATATGTAAAAGGCTTAGCCAAATTATATATGTAAATCGGCATGCCATACTTATGTTTTTGTTTCTTGAATTGCCTTGCCTTGCGGGTTGTTTTTATTTTTGAGAAATCAATAGAATTCAATATCGAATTATTTTAGTAATAAAGACAATATGTTAAGGCTACACATGCACTTACTATGCAAATTTCGAGATACGAGATACGAGTTCTTTTTGGGTATTTTTAGGTGAACCCGAGAACCACTTCTAGAAAAGCAATAATTACATGCTTAAATAGATGCCACCATTACCCTTTAGAAAACTTTTATTTTTATATAATTAGATGTTGGTATATTAACATGCGCTGCACGACAGTTGTTTGTTTGTTTGTTTGTTTGTTTGTTACATAAAACAGTCGCCTGATCTGCTATGGAATAGATTAATACAATTTTTTCATGCCATTTGAATGAAATAGCAAAACTTGTTGGTCCGATGTGATGAAATTACTTGTGGTACTGTTGTCTGAGGCCAGAGGACAAATTCAACAATTTGCAAGTCGTTTCCACCATCGAGGGACAATATATGTATGAAAAAGAAGGAAATGGGGTAAATGTCAAGGAGACAACATCCCATATCCAGGTTAAAACGACCCAAAAGAAAGCATTTAGGGGACACCGTACGGTCTTCAACACCATATAGGAAGCCCTAAATGGCCACAAAAAGGTAAAAAAGTGAATAAATCAATGGAAACAAACCACATCTAGTAACCCAAATATCAAGAAACTTAAATTTTATAAGAAGACAAGGACAAGCCAATGACCAACATATTCCTGATATGGGACAGGCACAAATTCATGATACAGTACATGGTTAAAACAAGAAAAAGAGAAATGATGTACAAATGTAATACATGTCCAGTACTTGATATTAACATTATTAACACTTAATATCCTTTGATAAATTGTAAAAATAGTAATATATACCAGTTGGTTAACCTTTTATGTGACAAATAGGATTAAATCAATAAAACGCAACTGTGGATCTAAGGTCAATAATACTAAATCAGAAGTTAATATAAAAAAAAAACAATGTATTTTTACTGCCATTTGTTCAGAAGTCACTGAGCCCATCTAGTTGGGGGTCAATATGATAATTCCCAAAAGCCCAATCGGTGCTAAAACTTCTGCAGTGGATGAAATCTCCAATTTCAGAATGAGCGTAAACTTAATAATCAAAATGCCACAAAAATATTTTGCTAAATGATAGGTAGGTGACAATGAGTATTTTTTTAGTTACATCTTTTGGGATTATGGCTTTCCATATTATTTGATGTTTTTATGTTGCTGATGATAGGTTACTCCTTGAAACACATGTACAGCATAACGAAATTTACTGCTTTTTTATGCAACTTCGGTATTTTTGTATTTTGAACCATTGGGTCAATTCCACGGCTGGTGGACCTGAGGTCCTCGAGGGTATTCACTAGCCCAATAGTCAGACTTGTCTGACATGAAAATTTTACCTTGCGTGTTTATAGAAATTTACTGTTTTTATCAAAATTCTAACCCCTTAAAAATACCGCGGCTTCATTCCATGTATGGCACTCGGTAGATGTCCGGCTTGGTACTGGATTTGGCTTCTTATTTCGATTTCCTTGAAAGACGTGTACAGCGTAACGAAATTTACAGTTTTTTTTTTATACAACTTCGCTTTTTTTGTATTCTTTAACATGCAAGGTAGTTGCCGACGGTTCGAGTTCATTTCTAATGCTTTATGATCTCAAAAATAATAATAAGTTAAATTATAACTCAGTTAAGTGATGCATGAGAAAAAATGTGTGTCCACGATACATATTCACTGTTATACCCCGCCACACATCGTGGCGAAGTATTATGTGATACCCTGAGTCGTGTGTCCGTTCGTCCGTCTGTCCGTCCGTCTGTACCGAAGGTTTCCGATTGATAACTTGTGAACGAAATAACATAAGGTCTTCAAACTAGGTATGTAAGTTGTTTACCACAAAACTCAGGTCAAGTTAGATTTCGGGTTCAGAGGTCAACGGGGTTCATGAGTTATATCCCTTTGAAACTTTGAAATTTTGTAAATTTTAGGGTTTCCTACTGATAACGTGTGAACGAAATGACATATTGTCTTCAAACTTGGTATGTAAGTTGTTTTTAATAAATATCGGACCAAATTCGATTTTTGGGATTTTGGGATCCATATAACTTGCAGTTTATCTTCTATTATGGTTTACTTAGTATTTAAGTTTGTATTATTATTATTATTATTACTTATTTTTTTGTATATAATAATTTCTTCTTTTATGAATCGCTGAACTGTCTTGTGTCCAGTTTTGAATTTAACAAACTCCTTGAAACAA
Source organism: Modiolus philippinarum (assembly GCA_002080025.1). Lineage (NCBI taxonomy): Eukaryota > Metazoa > Mollusca > Bivalvia > Mytilida > Modiolidae > Modiolus > Modiolus philippinarum. The sequence goes on from MJUU01011766.1 coordinate 105,799, forward strand.
AAGAAATAAGCAAACAAAATAAAAACAAAACAAATGACAAAAACAAAAACAAATACAAAACAAAAAACAAAAACAAAAAGTCAAATTCTAATGAAATACATTTATTCGCTGTCTTTTTTAACGAACAAGTGCATACTTTGACCGTTTCTTTCGGTGCTTCAAACATCTTTTTGATACAGGGCTACTCGCATTGACAGTGACACATTTTTTTCTTAAGACAACGAGAAAAAAATTGTATAACATGTATTTACATAAGATGGAAAGAAATAAAACCTACGGCTCTGACAACATCTGCCTGTCCACCCAGGTCCACAGTGACATTGCTCTTTGAATAATCCACCGTTGTAACAGTTTGCGTTACAAGATTCCTCCTGTTTGACATCACTGTAAGATAGGTCTTTACATGTTGTACTCAAACATGTGTCATATTCATGTATATCTCCGGGGCAGCAAATTTCTTTGTATCTTGTGCGTACTCCTCCGCCACACTGCTGATTGCATGGACTCCACTGCTCCCAGCTCCGTACTTCACAAAGAGTGCATGTTAATCCTTCTGCAACCCATAAAATATGCAAAATTAAAATTATCAATATTTTAGTCTGACTCATTATTTATGCGCAAAATACTGAGAATTGCAGAATTGCCCTTTTTCGAAATCCACTGCTCACTAAATTGAAGATGGTCTTAAAGAAGACACTGACTTGACCGAGACATACTCTTGATTGTTTTCATGTGAACCAATTGTGATGTACTTAGTTTTGAATAGTTTTTCAATTATTTCCTGGACAAAATATTGTTTCCGATTCGAAAATAAAACTTTTATTGAAAATCAATGCTTATTGTAATATTAACTCATTTAAAACCCTCAATTAAAAAGCAGATCTAAAATTGTCAGAACACAATTTATAGAATTATTGTCTGTACAGAGCTCATTATCGTGTTACAAACAAAACACAATGAACAGGGTTATAATTTGAGCACGCAAAAGAGTGAGGACATGAAAAGGCTTTGGTCCCTCAAAACTCATAAACGGTAAAGGCTTAGCACTCGAGCTAATATTTAGCAACACAAGACAATTAAAATTCGATATTTTAATGGAATATTTGGTCCCCTTGGGCTTTTGAATTGAATTACCGAATCCTATACATTACTGACAAACTCAAAGGCCACCAGAATTATATTCTTAGTGATGCTTAGTAAGTAATGTGTAAAACTTTGCACATGTATTACATTGTTTTACTGGGCTTTGTATTACTGCTGATTGCATAATTCCTCGGTTCGTTTTTTTTCATTGCAATTGTCACAACAAAAGGTTTACTGTCGTCACCATGATTTGACAGACAGTTTCACTGATGAGAATATATATCTTTGGGTTTAGATCCAGAGTTTATTATCGAACTGACAAACGCCGGTTGTGGCAAAACCATACTTTTTATTGGCATTGGGTGCCACGCGTGGAACAGATCATGCTTACACTTCCGGAGTACCTGATGATACCTCAAGTTTTTATAGGGTTCACACTGCTAGAGTGCTTTAGTTTTGTGGCGTTCTTGTTCATTTTTTGTTTATTTGTGATATTTTTGTCTACTGTCTCAATTTGTACTGGCCATGAATTACGTGTTTTGTGGTATTTGGTTTTGGAATTTTCTCTTCCCACCGTTTTGTTTCGGTATTCGTTGCCGATGTATAATTTACACGTGTTTAATCCATTATTTTTACATAAGCGACGGGTGTCATCAGTGGTCAGTCGCTTTTTTAAGATTTTTATAATGGATTTCTTTATACATTGAACGACCATACATCTATTCATTTACTCGGTGATTTATTTTCTTATGCCTCGTAGACCAACTTGTTTTCAGTTTTCAAGGATCCGACAAACAAACGTATTAATACGTCAAAGATTCAATTCCCATTATTATCAGCAATATAGTATTAAAATCATACTACAGACAAAGCTGACTACAACAACTCCACCATACCAATATCCGACCACATTTTTTGTGGTAACATTTACAATGAAGATGTAAATTTATTCGTATTCTGTTGGTGGTATGAATATCCCCATTAATGTTTTATTGCTCCAAAAGCACTCCCTATATTTTAGTGTCGCAGTACCACTCTTGGTAAAGATCTGTTTTCTAAGCGATGATTGGTATCCTCCTTGAACTTTACTAGAGAAGGTGATGATTTCAAAACGAGGAACCTTGAACTATTTCCTTGTATTTCATATGTTTTTCTGATTTTGCTTCATATACATTTTATGATTCTGAAGTATTTGCACGTACTGCCATCTTAATACAGCTGAAATATTGCTCATTAAACATTTCAGTCATCGTTGGGTATCTTGTTAACTATCGATGCCAGTTTTAGTAGATTGTTTACTTAAAAACAATACAACTTTATTTTATGTTGCATATCTTTTTTACTCAAGTTAGGGACCGACCATTTAAGTTGAAAAGGGGGAGGGCTATGTTTTTTCGAAAAAAAATATTTTGGAGCTGATTTTATGAAAAAAATATTTTGGCCGCCAAAATGATGAAAAAAAATTCTGAAGGAGGCTTTCTGCCCCAAAAAATAATGTCAATTTTTTAAAAAAATATTTTGTTGATACACGTGAAAAAATTTTCTGTCCAGAAAAAAACGCCTAACCCCCTTCAGGTTAAATGGTCGGTCCCTTACTGAGACTGATGATTTGTACTACATACCACGGGTAATTCCTAATTTATCTTTTGGAATGCATTGACCACTCACTTGATCACAAATTGAATTGAGTCCACATTTACACGACTCTGTGCAATTTGCTCCTAGACTTACGTCTCCACAGGCTGAAAAATATTACATTTTATTATTTCAAGGTTTTAAAAATGAGCTTTGTACAGGTTATATTCTAAATTCTGTAATTTCGTACATACTTTGGTTGTTTGTGCACTACACATGGGTAATTCTTAATTATGATTATCATAATTTATGCACTACAAAAACAACAAAATATGCATTCAGTACCGTTACATAAAAGATATATCCACATTGCTTCAACGTCTTTGCTGTTTTCACCTGAGATGTTTGCTGGTCATATCAATTCTTGCTTGTTATGCCAAAACATACAGGATTTGTCCATTTTTAAGCATAAATCAGTTGCACAGAAACCATCTAGTTTATTTCCATAACTCTGTTAAACTGTACACATCATAACATCATGAGTTTTAGTGAATAGGTGTGGTCATTTGGCGCCGCTTTCGTTTTTTTCTCCCTATTTTATTTTCTCAGAAATGGATGAACGCAATGCCGATAATACAAAAACACGAAAATGCAAAAATGAATTAAGGGTTAACACGAAGACATGTTGTGAAAGCTATTTTGAGGTTTTGTTTCATTAGTTTTTTCAATCCTCAATATTTCTTTGAGCGATTTGTGATTTTACGCTCTCTCTCTTTCAAAACCTTAAAAACGAGAAGACGTCAAAGAAAATTACGAATGTCAAAACTCAAAAAGCAACGCGAAACAGCGAAATCAAAGTGATGGTCATTTCGCGGTATTTTTTTTCTAGTTTTGTACCTTCGGTTTTCTGTGTTTGCTTTATTTTAATTTTGTTTTATTTTATTTTTTTTCATATTTTATTTGGCATGTTTGCGTCCTCAATTTATAAGTTGCGTGTCAATCTATAAGTTAACCTCTACATTTGACTCACGTTTTTCATTATACAAATGTGGGTTGAAAAATACTATGTGGTGAATTATCTAGTAGATATGACCTAAAAGTCATCCATTCATATCCCTTTCAAAAAGCAGCAGTGCTAACACAGTCCAAAGATGGTGAAACTAGGCTAGCATAGACGGGTGTGCTATATGTGCAAGCAAAGGAGTGAAAAGAACCACAACTCCTCACTAAAGAGGCAGATGGGGCAGATCTCAAAGAGTAAACAAGGAAAGGGGGGGATTTACTGAATACACAGCAAACAACACACCAACAGGAGGAAGACAAGAATATCCCAATCGGAGGCAAGACCGCAGTAAAAGTGACCATGAAGGAATATCTAAGAATACACTTGCGAAGAGATGATTTAAAAACATCTCGCAAGCACGGCATCACAAAGTAGTCAAGGTAAAGAAGAAAAAATCTGCTCAAGTTGGTGGAAAGGGCTATCAAAGCCCGGAATGAAAAAAAGTATTGACACACACTGCAAAGGTGTATTTAGCAAGGTAGTCCTCGAATTTCTGAAGCCAGATCACATGAAAAAGTCTCTCAAGATCAGCCAAAGCACTGTCGCCGCTCTATTTGAAGAGTCTGAAAATTCGGTGTTATTGAAGAATAAAAATCAGCAAGGAGAGAAAATACCGACGTTATCCCTTATTTCACATCAGCCCCGCTTGCTAACCTCGTCCATTCTACCAAATTCTAGATCGCATTCATTATAAAAAAGATCAAGAAATAATAGGTTTTTTTTGCACGTATGAAGGTAGTGGGTTAGCATTTGGACTCTTCGAAATATTAGAAATCCACCTGATCAAATTAAAAAAAAAACTTCATTGGCAGTTTCTACATACCAATCCAGTTGTCACTCGCCAAAGGAAAGGCTATATCCAGAAATACGACCAAGAGGGGTTTCCATGGACTATTCTTTTAGCCCAACATCATGAAGAAGTTGACCAGAAGTCTACAAACAACAATAGTCAGTACAAGAACGGACTGAACTTTGTCAGCAACGAGTTTCCAATCTGACTAAAAGCAATCGACAGAAAAAGGTCATCAACATGAACTTCTTTGGCCACGATGGCATTTGGAAGGATGAAGACGTGGAAGAGAAATCCAGTTAAATCCTCTCAGGATATCCAATTAAGAACACAAGTGCGAGACACGTAAATCCCCTGTCCCCTGACAAGTCTCATAAAGCAAACTTACTGCTGATAATGTCTTTTCACCTCTAAAGTAAAAGACATGTTCATGAACTCTTTTTCTAGAACAGGAGTCTTTCTCACTTCTTCAGACAGGATATCTTTAACATAAGGCATATTGCAACCAGACGGCTGTGGACAAATTGAGAAGTCACGACTAGTAAGACAAAAATATTGTTTGGTGTATTTTATAGACCTCCTGATTCTCCAAACTATATTTGGGACCATATCAATCAATCGATTGAAAATGCTGTCAATACTAGAATCAACACTATTGTGATTATGGGCGACTTTAACGAAAACCTGCTTACAAAACATTAGTCCAAATTGATTAATATTATTACACAAAATGGTTTGTACCAAACAGTTGATGAGGCCACATACTTCTTTGAAAACTCTTCTTCCTTACTTGATCCCCTTATTATAAACAATAAAGCTATCTTAGCTTATCACGAAGTTTCTGAAAATATTTTAGAAGCCAATACACGATATCACTGCCCATGCAGTAAGTGGTATATTGACCTTAGATAAACCTAGGTCCAAAACGTACAAACGTTAAGTTTGGGACTATGAAAATGGTAATTTTGATGGTTACTGTCAAGAATTAAGCAGTGTTGATTGGGGTATGCTTGTTATGAATCGGACACTTGACGAACCGTTCATACCATTTCCCAAACAATATTAGATATAGCAAATAAGCACATTCCAAGTAAATTTATAGTGGTTAGACCAAACGATTCCCCGTGGATAACTTCTTTATAAAGAAGAAAATACACAAGCGAAAACGTTTACATAAAAAGGCAAAGCTATACAACACACCAGAATCGTGGACACGTTATAAAAACGCCAGAAATGAGTGTGTTGGTTTAGTTAAACAAGCCAAAATTAATTATTTTAATAAGCAATGCGAAACTTTAATTTCACATGTTGACTCGATTAAGAATTGGTGGAAAAAGCTCAAAAACTTGGCTGGTCTCCCATCAAAAAGATCAACTTTTTCTTCTGTTTTGATAAATGATGCGTGTATAGATGATGACAAAGGCAAAGCGGATGCTTTTAATCATTATTTCAGTCAATAATCTTTTGTCGATGACTCCTCGGCGCATATTCTAGACGATTTTGATCAAAACAATCCCCATACACTAAGTGAATTAAGTATAACTCAAAAGGTAGTGTATGACCAACTTCTGATGTTGGATATTTCGAAAGCATCAGGTCCTGATAATATTAGTCCAAGACTGTTGAAATTTGCAGCCCGTGAGTTGAGTTACCCCTTGGTTTTATTGTTTGATAAATCATTATAGCTTAGTACTTTTACATACGATTGGGAAATATCAAATGTTTCCCCTATTTTTAAAGGCGGAGCAACTGAACTACTGAATAATTATAGACCTATCTCTTTGTTACCAATCATTAGTAAGGTGTTTGAAAAGTGTATTTTCAAACATTTTTTAAATTTTTTAAATGGTAATAACATAATTACGCCCTTACAGTCGGGCTTCAGCCGGGTGATAGTACGATTAATCAACTTTTGAGCATAACAAACGATATTGGCAAAGCCCTAGACTCTGGTAAAGAAATCAGAGTGGTATTTTGTAATATTAGTAAGGCTTTCGACCGGGTTTGGCATGAGGGACTTCTTTGTAAACTCAAGAAAATAGGAATCATTGGAGATTTACTGAGATGGTTTCGAAGTTACTTGTCTGATAGGAGACAAAAAGTTGTAATTGGTGGTCAAACGTCCGATATTATTGACATAAAAGCAGGGGTCCCCCAAGGTTCCATACTAGGACCCATTTTATTTATAACATATATTAACGATATAGTATGTGACATTATATAAGGTATATATAAGGTTATTTGCTGATGACAAATCTTTATATATCGTTGTTGAGGACGAGTATGCTACAGCCGAAGTTTTAAATACTGACGTTGAAAGAATACATAGGTGGTCTGAACAATGGTTAGTAAATTTTAATACCAAGAAAACCGAGGCTATGACTATCTCCAGGAAAACGATAAAGCCTCATAATCCCCCAATTTATATGAATGACACTATTATAAAAGAAGTTGAAACGCATAAACATTTAGGTTTGTTTTTCCAGGAAGATGGATACTGGGATAATCATGTCAATTATATCATTGATAAAGCGGTACCACGTTTAAATCTTATGAGAGCTTTGAAATTTAAATGATCCCGCAATCACATGCAAACAATTTACTTTAGTTTTATTCGCCCAATTTTGGAATATGCTGACATTGTGTGGGGAAATATTCCATTATATTTACAGGATAAGTTAGAAAATATCCAAATCGAGGCCGTCCGAGTTGTAACCGGTGGGACAAAATTGTGCTCAAAATTGAGCCTTTATAAAGATACTGGATGGGAGTCACTGTCTAAACGTCGTCATAAACACAAAATTTTAAAGTTCCATGAAGTGTTTCATTTTCAGACACCAGTCAACAGCTTTTTTTAAGTTCATGATTATAACACTAGAAGGGTGTTTAATGTTCAAAATATTAATTGTCGAACCTCTTTCTACCAAAATTCCTTCCTCCCTTATACTATACGGGAGTGGAATTTATTGCCCGATGACATAAAGCGTAATCCGTCTAAATATGCATTAAAAAGATATCTAAATAGAAACACAAAAGTAAAACCATCGTATTATAGTTGTGGTTCTAGAAAGGGTCAGGTCCTTCATGCCAGAATCCGGTTGAACTGCAGTGATCTTAATGAACATCTTTACAACAGGAACTTAGTCCCGTCTAAACTTTGTACTTTTGGTCAAATTGAGAGTACTACACACTTCTTGCTAAACTGTCCTAATTTTTCAGACATACGGCTGCACACCATGAATTCCTTGCCTAGAAACACTACATTAAAAACTCTTTTAGAAGGAAACGAATTTCTGAGTGATGAACAAAATGCCAACATTTTTAAAGTTGTACAAGAATTTATTATTGGGTCAGGTAGATTTGGTCGATGATTAATATATTAAGTATATGTAGTATTTCGGTTAATGGCATACGTTTATATTTTCATTTTTGTAATTTTCTATCAATACCAGCTAAGTACAGTCGATAGTCGACAGCTGACAAACCACAAAATTCAAATTAAGACAAATTGTTCGAAATGAATATTTTTCTACATTGTTTCGTTACACTATGTTCTTATTTTGTCATTTTGTATGGGGAGATGGATTTATATTAGTTTTTCTAGTTTCCGAATCTCCGTAGTCTGTCATTTGTGTATGATGTATTTTGTGAAGTTTATTGAAATAAATATTGTTTAAACCAAATTGAGATGCCGTAAGAAGGAATCCTCATTAGATTTCATTACAACAAAATGTGATGACCGTTCTATACAATTGATGTGGAATTGGATGCTTCTTGGAGAACCTGAAGATATGCAATCAGATGAGCAGCATATGGATAAATATTCATCACCCTTACACCGAAGAAGTCAACAAAAGGACATTGAGTTGCAGTTGAGTGGGGACGTAGTGCGTGAACACATTCTTGCCTGTTTTGAATCTGTTAGCAAACTGTGGGTCTTTTTGAAGCTGTTGGCAAACTGTGGGTCTTTTTGAAGCTGTTGGCAAACTGTGGGTCTTTTCACTGTTAATAAATGGACAATACCACGACCTTCTTACCAGGCTACAGGTGAACGATCATATCATCACCGGTTTTGGATAACCTAGGGATACTTAGTAACTCGGACTGTGTCGTGAAACTTTCGACGAATCAAGAGCTGAAAGATATCTGAAAAACGTCCAAACGTTAGAATTACAATGCAATCAGCTAAAGACGGACCTGAAACGCAGTACTCGGGAAACGGATGAATCGATCAAAGCACGCATGACACAAAATAGACAAGATAAGAACAGACCTACACATGCAGGGACATTCGATCCACTATTTACCGATGTAAACCCAGGTAGAGGGACAGATTGCCGAGGAATAGTGTGCTAAGAACCGACGGAGGTTGCAGCAAATTTGCAGGCAAGGATGTTTGCTCTATAAGAGAGGATTAATAGTAAGTCTTACCACATAAACACTAGTTCGGGCGTGGATCCAGGCAATTAGAAAAGGGCGTTCCAGTTGGAAATGAAAGGAAATATCGAAGGTATTTAATAAAACATCAGGATATTCATTAAAAAATACATGATTGTCCAGAAGAAAGGTGGGTTCCAACCCCCGGAACCCCCTCTGGATCCGCCAATGTAGTTTTGGACGAAGGTAGTGAGTGTGGGCGAGACTGCACCACCGACTACACCAAGGCAGTACTCCCAAGAATGGGGTAATCATTTTCCTTCTTTTTGGTTTCTCTCTCAAGAAACTGAAAAGCTTATCAACAAAAGGCTATTATTTTTGATTCAGGAGTTGGAGTTCGAAGTATACCTTCTTATTAACACCCGGGTTTTGCAACCAAAGGATCTTCCAAATGCGATAGATAAAGATTTATTTTGCTCGCAGAAGTATCCATTGATCCTTTAATCGATGAAGTCGAAGAGGTAATAGTTTGGCGGCTGTGTACTAAAAACCCGAGACACTTCATACGTCTAGCGCGATAGATATTCTTTTTTGAGAATTCGGACTTTGTCGCCAGTACAAAACCCTGCCTGAATGTATGAGCGCTAGGTCTCCATACAGTTCGCTTCATGTTGTTTTTATCTTGATATAGTGGTGATTGATAATTTTATACTGACATACCATCTAGTCAATGACGGGTATAATGGATTACATGAACTTGGCGAGAAGTTTTTGAACATCTTTTCTTTTATTGTGTGGGTTTTATCTTTCGACCACAACTTATTTTCTCATCGCTTTCGATGGAGTAGATTTCCATGCTATGGTCGTGGAGCAGCTTCTTGAAATCCTTGTTGTAGATACCCATGCCTTTGTCTGTCGACAAATTGTTGAGTGCACGGTATTTGAACTCAATTTGGAGGACATCCTGCATCGTTGCCCATTTTTGTCTTTGAATGGTAGCAGCTAGTCGTACTTGGAGAAGACATTGATGGTGAGCAGCTTGTTTACCAGTCAAGCGCAACTAGAAGCCACCTGCTGACTTCTGGTTCCAAAATATGGCATATGTCGCAACCTGAAACCACTACCCATTGCTGGTATTCATCTTTTAACATTTCACACAGTACCTCACGCAGTATCAAGACTACAACAAGACTACAAAGATGAACAACCTATTCCTGTGCGATGGATAATTCGACTATGATGGGTTGTACATGTTTATGAAGTCACTCCACCGGCCAAACTACCATCTGCTGCAGCGTTTGCTCTCGAAAGGGATCTCGAAGGAAGATATATGCACCCTACTCACTCTCAACGACAAGTGCTCCAATCCGCTCATCGATGTATTGGAAAAGTTGAAGCTACCTCCCAGTCATGTGCAGAACAACATTGGATCCTGGGGAAAAATATTTAGATCATCGTCTCTAAAACCATTGAAGCCAGTTCAACTGCACTTTGGAGGAATGATGCATGAAAGCTCATTAAGCAAAATTGCTCATTTTGCTCATCCAATGAAAAAATGACCGCCAGCTAAGAACATAATTCAACATTGAACATTTTGGGAAAATCATCATTTTCGTCATCTGCTCAAAAAACCATTGAAAAAAATTCTAAACTATATTGGAATGGTGTACGTAAGGTCTTTTTTAAAGATTTCTCATTTTGGTTGCATCCGACTTGAAATATGGCCGCCAGCATGGAACTTAGACTAACGTTGTACCCTATAGGAAAATCATATTTTGATCATCTCCTATTAATCTACTGAAGTTAATTCAACGAATGTTATTTTGAAGGTTCTGTACAAAGATTGCTCATTTTGTTCAGATTCGATGAAAATGTGACCGCCAGTAACAAAGCTTAACCATGGGAATTCTATGAGATAATCACATTTTGATCATCTCCTCTCAAACCACTGAAGCAAATTCAACCATACTTGACACAAATAATGTATAGAAGGATCTTTACAAAAATTACTCAATTTGTTCATTTCCAATTCAAGTTTGGCCGCCATTGCAATACATAGTGTAACATATGAACCTATTGGAAAATCGTCATTTTTTTCATCTGCTCAGAAGCTATTGAAGCAAATTTAACTCAACTGTATTGGAATGATGTATGCAAGGTCCTTTCCAAAGATTTCCCTTTTCGGTCGGATATGGCAACAAACATAGGAGCCAGCGCAGAACATAGTTTTACAGTAAGTGAGAACCGAACCGTCAATCATAAGAACGAACAATCCATGGACAATGGCAAAATCAGACACTAAGAAACAAGGACACCACTTTAGTACGGCACAAAAAAAAGAAAAATGAAGACACACATACAGATGAACAACACGGACCAAATAAAAACCATTGGTTAGATCATGTGTACCGGTAGAGTAAGTATCTCCTGCTTCTTATAAGACACCCGCCGTGTTGAACATGTCAACTCCGGTAGTAAAGTCGAATCCGATAGAGGAAAAACAAACTTTAGTTGTAGGGGGAAAGATCTGTTGTCATCTGGGAAACAGATATACCATAGCGATCCACAAGATCGTGATGTCGACCGTAAAACTTCTGTAGTGATGACTTTAAGTTTTTTGTAACGTACCCTTGCTTAATTAGTCTATTTGTAAGCAACTGAGATCTATCAAGGAAGTCACTGTAACGACCACAAGCCCTTGAGTAGCGAATGAGTTGTGAGATGTAAACTCCATATGCTGGTGCTTTTGGAATGTTTCTACAAAGAAAAGGGAAGTTGACTATTGGAAAAGTGAAGTCATCGCGTTTGTCATACAGGCTCGTTTGTAATGTACCTCTGTTGTCAATTTCAAGATGAAGGTCAAGGAACGAAGCCGATGTGGAAGTATCTGTAGTATCCTTAATTTCAAGCTCTTTTGGATAAATAAGATAAAGAAAATTATCAAAGCGAGGGTTGTTTAATGATAAAATATCATCTATATAACGGAAGCTGAAATTAAAGGACTGGGCCGGTTTTTTGTCTTTATTTTGAAGAAGCCCTTTAATGAATTCAGCCTCATAAGAGTGGAGAAATAGATCGGCTAAAAGAGGTGCACAGTTTGTGCCTATTGGAATTCCAATGGTCTGTTGAAAAACAAGTCCTCCAAACTGGACAAATATATTATCGATCAAAAATTCTAACATTTTTATCACTTCTTTCATTTACACCACTTCTTAAAAAAGTTTGTAACACAGTATTTATACCATATGGTAAAATCATATTTTGACCATTTTCTCTGAAACCCATGAAACAAATTCAACCAAACTTCAACGATACTTTAAAGGAGTGCCCTAGAGCGATTGGTCATTTCCTTTCAGCCCGATAAAAAAAACATAACTGCCCGCGCATATTTTAACATAGGACCCTTTCGGCAAAATATCACCTTCCTTATCTTCGATTAAAGATGGAAAGAAAAAACCTACTGGTCTGGCAACATCTGCCTGTCCACCCAGGTCCACAGTGACATTCCTCTTTGTATAATCCACCGTTGTAACAGTTTGCGTTACAAGATTCCTTTTGTTTGACATCACTGTAAGATAGGTCTTTACATGTTGTCGTCAAACATGTGTTATAGTCATGTATATCTCCAGGGCAACAAATTTCTTTGTATCTTGTTTGTACTCCTCCGCCACACTGCTGATTGCATGGACTCCACTGCTCCCAGCTCCGTACTTCACAAAGAGGGCATGCTAATCCAACTACAATCCATAATATGTGCAATAATAATATTAATAACAATATTTTATTCTGACTCATTTTTATGCACAAAATGCTGAGTGTTGCCAAAATGTCTTATTTTTTTTCAATTGATCTGCTGTTAAAATGAAGATCTTGGAGGAGACCAGACATTTCTGGATAATTCCTTTACGAACAGGTACATCTTTAGAAACATTTAACAAATTGGTCTCATGTGAACCAATTTCTGTGTACTTAGTTTTGAATTGTCTTTCAATTATTTCCTAGACAACTTGTGTTTGGTTTCCGATTCGAAAATTTATTATGTATTAAAATTCAAAGGTTAATATTATATTCCAATTGCATAGTTAGTTAAAATATATTGAAAATACAAATTATATACATTGTTGTATATTTTGTCATCACTGAAAATTGAAGACTCCATTATTAAGTTGCTATTTAATGAGCAACACACTTACAAATATGTTTAAGAGTTGATATCTTTACAAGAGATAAAAAAAAACTGCGCAGAGTAATAATTACAGGGCATCACATGTTGAACTGAATAAAGTGATGGAATCCAATGATTACATTGATCACTTAAACGCTTTCATTCTGAGTACCCCCAAAACCCTCAAAAGCAGTCCAAAGTGGTCCATCTGAAAGAGCATTGACAGATGTGCTAACAATGGGACGAATGCAGGCGAAGCTACGACCGGAAGGCATTTCAGAAGAATTAGGTGGAAAGAAGATCAAGCTCCCTACTGAAAGTGGAAGAAGTGCAACAGCAAACCGGGAAAGGATGGGTTTTGCCGAGACGCGAAAAATAACTACGCCAACAGGAGCATTTAAGAATATCCCAATTGGAGGCAAAATCGTGGTGAAAGAACATGAAGGTACTCTGTCAAATAGCGAAGGATGAGGATCTGATGAGATGGAACCGAATGATAAAAGAGAAGTTGGTAAATCCTTAAGAGAGAAAACCAACAGTTTGATCGGCGAAGAGCTTTTTATAGACTTTAAAGCACTCGAAAGGAACAAGTGTAAAGGTGCAGCTGATTTTAACCTACACAAAACGCAAGCGACGTCATAATATTCCTCATGATTGGAAAAGTCAAAAGAGCAAGACGAAGGACATACGTGAAGGTAATGGCTGGGTGATTGTACATATCAAAACACTGGAGAAATTTATCTGAACAAATTCAAACGGCTACATGACAACTCCTACATACAAATTCCATCGGTGCTTACCAAGATATAGACGATCATCAATGTCCGGAAACAGGACCAAGAGTGCTTTACCGAACTAGAAGTGTACACATCGCATTAGTCGGTACACGCAATGAAAGGATAAGCTGAAATTTCACATTGGGAAGTTCCTAGTCGCACTCGAACCGATCGACAAATTTGAAACACAGAACATACGCCAACACCAACGTATTAGGCTAATAAGAAGCCATATTGCACAGCTCTTTAGCAAAGAGGTAAAAAGTTCTCTCCACTAAAGAGAGAAACTGTCACATTTTGGCCGATGTTGTCAGCACTTTGCTAACGAACACGACCGATTCTGAATTAATGAGCAGCATTCGCATGCACGAATTGATCCTTCCACACAAGATTCTCTCGAAAGTATAACTTAAAGCCACCTCATGTGACATGACCCAACAGCCACTCTAAACCAAACGGGAATCCTATGCAACGATAACCCCGATTGGCACAAGCGCATATTCAGAGCAAACGCGAATCATTCAGAATCCCACTATTTGTGAGCAAGGTTCGTTAAAACACGGGTGAGAGCGTGGTTTAGAAGTTGTGTATAGACACTTGCTTACAAATAACTAAAAACCGAAGTCACTGTGAAAGATACTCCTTAGTTTTCAACAATTTTTTTTTTAAATTGTAAGGTTCCAAATAGAATCGGCTTTCTGGTCAGCACCGAAGAACTGACTACTGGGCTGGTGATTACCCTCGGGGACTAACAGTCCACCAGCAGAGGCATCGACCCAGTGGTAATAAATAACTAAATACCAAGTTACTGTGAATTTATTTTCTGCATATTCGCATTTCGACAACTTATGTGTTCGACAACTTAACTTTCAAGTGTTGAAGCTGTTGGCAGACGGTCAGCCCGACGACGACGTACTGTTTTCGCTGTACAACAATAGACAAGACGACGGACCACGGCTCAAAGAGCTTAAGATGAATTACCTCCACATCACTGGTTCAGGAGCATCCAAGGATGATGCAGATGCTGCCTTTTAAGCGGTCCAAGCGATAGAATTTCTGAGCAATCATCTGAAGATGGACTTAAATGGGATGTTCGGAAAATTAATGAATCAAGCGATGCACGCGTGACACAAAGTTGGCCGGACAAAGTACGTAGTAATCCTTTCTTCTCGGGCATCAAGCATAGCCTGTATTTTTGTTGCTGACTCATGCCAGTTCTTAGAATTTCTCTAATTTGTGATCTATTCATCTGCTAGGATCCCTCCGGTAAATTATAGATTGAATACCCCGACATGTAGAAGTTGTTGCTCATCATGCCGTTGCTGATTTGTAGTAAGACTTCCATTACGACTAGGAGGTGCAGAAGATTGGTAGTGGGTGATGTTACTGGGCATGATCGTACAATAGACATGTGAATAGACAAAAGAATTTAGTAATCACTTGCAGTCTTTTTTGTCTCTCTCAAGAGACAAAAAAGGTTTTCGATAGGAACTTATTTCAGGTAAGATTGTTTGATCCAGGAGTTGAAGGCCGCTTAGTACCTCTTCTGCTTCACATACACATTTTTCACAGAGTGGTTGATGTGCTGTTGTTCAAGCTTAAGAAAAATCCCTAGATCTCCTCGTCGTTGAAATCCTAAAAGCGATAGATGGGTGCTTGTTTACTAAGGATGTGGAGAATGGAGAACACATCCTCGGTCCAGTGCAATGTATATCCCTTCTCGGTGATTCGGACTTCGTTGGAAATACAAAATCGAGGCGGCAGCATTGGATGCAAGATCTCCATCCAGATTTGAGGACACCCTGTTATCATGCCATTTTGGCTTGCTGCAGTAGAGTCATTTCGATGGAATTGTGTTTTAATAGTTTGGTACTGGCGAAAGGGTTCGTCCAAAAGGGACATGTAGGCGCTGATTAAGCTGGTCCAGAAATAATAGAACATGTTACGATTCAAGATTCGACCACACTCGATTTCTTCTCGTTTTTGGTGGTGTAGAGCTCAACGAAATTTTCTTTGAGAAGCTGTTATACACCTTGCTGTGGATATCCGTTGCTTTGTTCACAACTTCTTGAGGATCCTGCACAATCGTCCCTTTTCGTTGAGCAGTAGCAGCCAAGCGTACATTGCGATAAATAAATGAATATCATAAAGATCACGGACCCAAAGCAGCTCGAGGCGCATACTGAGGAGGTGAATTACATAAGCGGGCAGGTTAAAACCAGTAACTTGCAGCATCGACTCAGCAATATCGGGTTTTAGCCGAAATCCTGCTCATGTGTTCAGGCTTATGGTTGAGGCTCAAAAAAGCGGCAGGTTTTCAGATCACTCAACAGATTGAGAAATTGTCCGCTACGGTGCCAACCCTTTCCCCACCTGCCGATCTGCTTCACGTCGAGCAACCATCAGGTACGACTCTTGGTCCACAAGCATTCCCACCCAGTAAAATCACAAAGGCCGACCACACGTTTGAGCTGTCTGTTAGCGGTCTATGGGAACTCATGTTGCACCCCAAATCGTTTAATTTCGAAGACCCGACGATCATTGGTGGCATCCTGCGTGCAGCCATGTACCAAGGTAAATGTGTTCTGACCAAAATCCCAAAGCCTTCAAAAGTTAGAAATAGAAGTTTGGTAGTATGTTGATGCTAAAATATTTTGACCTTCTGTTCGATCGTATGGTTATATCAAGCCGGAAACATCACGCTGTGTGACGAGGTTGCTGGTATCCTAAATGCCATGAAGCCTTGGCCGCATCATCCGATTAGAGTTCATTCAGCTGCGTCGTAAACTGTAAAAAATAAAAATTACGAATTTCCCGTAGGAATCATGCTGTGGATGGTCTAGGTCTGTTTGACAATGTAGCCAAATTGCTGAGTTGGGCATAACTTTTATACTGCAAAAATGCTTGCGATTATTGCAATGTGCGCTGCCTGAAATTCAGCCCTGAAAGAGATTTTGAATTGAGTCACCAAGACTATCCTGATCGCTATGGCGAAGCAGCAAAGACCCAAGAAAGATTCCAAAGCAACGCAAAGGACCATATAGGAAGCCCGGTTGAAATAACTCAACTAAGACATTGACATTGTCAATATTTATGATTTGTCCAGTGTTATAAATAATGCTAGTATGCAATAGCTGAAATTCTTACCATCGCGACAGGAGTGACCTTCGAGGAAAATCTGAAGGAGTATCAGAACTCCAACATTCTTCTTTTGCATCAAATGGATCATCTCAACGACCCGAACGTTGTAACCAACATTTTTGGAATGCCCAGTTACCCCCGACGACATCACAAAATCAAAGGGGCTAAATTCAGTAATTTTGGAATGTGATATTTTGCATCCTTGTCCAGTTAAGTGTTTGGTTCACTTCCACACTAAATGATATGAGAGGTATACTCTTGCTTCGTACAAATGTTGAGTGTATATGTGAAACCCATGTCCCGACATTTCTTATTGCTTGTGCTTCCGGTTAACAAATTTACCATTCACTTTCAATACCTCCAAGATCTTGTAAACAACTCCGATTGGTAGTTCTTTACTTTGATGTCTTCCTCTTTCTTTTCCTGCACCTTTTCCAGGAAGGTTTCTTCGTTGATAAAATCATCATATCTATCTTAGAAGATGTTTAAATAGTTAATCTGTAGAAATGTCATGATTTACATCAGTAAGAACACTGAAAATGTTTTATTTTGTAGTCGGTGATAGTATAGGGCTTTGTGAAGGTTTGGGTTAATGGGAAATGGTGGCAGAATATGCTTTTCAACTCTACTGTAACCCTTTAGAAAAATCAAAACAGCTAAAAAGCGAAAGCAAAAACTTGAGATGATGGTCATTTTGAGGTTGTTCATTTTCGTACTACCATTTTTTCCAAAGTTTGGTGTTTTCATGTATGCCTTTTGTGTATGCCCTTCCTGTTTCCGTGTTTTCTCACTTCAGAATATGAAAGTGAAAAAAACGCGTTAACCATTAAATGGCAGTACCCAGATGCCATAATGAGCCTGGTTTGAGTATTCCTTTTAAATAGATTTTCAGAAAAGGTTTGGATAAATCCAATTGTTTATAGGGATATGTCTAGCAAAAAACAACGTAACAAACATTTTATTGATAATTGTTTTAAACAATGTTCCATGGACATCCTAAAGAGTCGTAATTTAAAGCTATATGTGTAGAAACTTGGTCACAAGTTTTCAGAAATAGAAAATCACATGAACTTACGTATATTACAACATTTGCCTGTCCATCCATCTTGACATACACAGATATCATTGAATACACCTCCATTAAAGCAGTCGGTGTTACATTGATCTGTCATAAGTGTGTCATTGTATGTCACTACACCATGACATAAGTCATCTAGACATTCGTCAAACGTAATACCAAATGGACAACATAAAGATCGCTGTCTATTTCGAATACCACCTCCACAAGATTGTGAACATGTTTTCCAAGGATGCCATTCAGTCATGCTGCAAGTTTGACATCCGTGGATTTTCTTTGCATAACCTAACACGAAAAACAGTACTAACACTTTCGTTGACATTCTCGAACGTAAATTGCTAAAAGCGTTAATCTTCATTTTATATTATGTTTTTGAAACTTAAAATACTTATCACTTCAATTTTTTTTCAAGTGGACATATCCCGACAAAATATCTTTGATTTTTATAAATACAATTGTCGTAATAATGATAATATTAAAGCACAATCAATCACCTCTTAAACCTAAGAACATCGATTATTTACAATTTCCAAAAGTGTCATTATTTTTCAAAATCGAAAACGGAAATCAAATAGTTCCTTTTTTTTTCCTTTTTTTAAGTGGACTTATCGCTCTAGTTGGTTGGCTTTATGTCGTTTTCGGCGAATGTCAAAGCCAATGATATATACGGAAAAGATAAACATAACGGGGAAATTATAAAAAGAAGTCTGGCCATTTAGCTGTGAATTTTTGTCCTATCTTTAGCCGTTTTCAAAAAAATGGTAGTCTCGATATACGTGTACTTCCTTTGAGTTAAATTAATATATTCCTCACTTTAATGTTTTCTTGCATATAAGCAGTCGAACATAGCTGTAATAGACGCTTTTGTGTCCACGTAAGCAATTTCAGTGTTCAGGAAGATGGTACAACTCGAGGGGTACGTGCTAACCAAGTTAAGTACTAAATATCATTACTTTGTAGAAATCTAGACATAATCTTTTGTCTCGGATAATGGCAGCCAGCTTTTAATAGATAGAAATTTATAGTTTGTACTGAACTGAGAAAATAAACAGCATTTACTTATAACCCCCTTTACTTTATACCAAAATTTATTGTACTGAATTAAAAAAGCATCTTCTATAACACTTCAAGTTAACTTTAGAACCAAAGAAAATCATTCAAAAGCTGTTTTAATAAAACAAATTCATAATAGTTATGAAAATGGCTGATTTTTCAGAGAAATTTGTATACCTTAAACTATCCAGTCCAAGCTCAACTTTGTAGGAGTTATAAAAATTGACGCGTATTTGATTTTTTTCAGATAAAAGTGTTGGCATTCTACCATTTTAACAATAAATCTTTGAATTCTATGGCTTCTCATCGGCCGGGTACCGGGTAATAATCCTTAAAGTAATCATGAAGTTTTTGAAATTAGTCAGGCAAGACTGAGGGTTATTTGGAATGCGACTCGAGTTTATACAAAATCTAGGTCTATTTTTGTTATATCAGTCCAAGATACATTGAACCCTATTGAAGTGTATAACCATTCTTAAAGCGGGAGCATGAGTCTCGGAAAATTTGTACTCAGAATAAAATCTTCTGCCTTTTGCTTTGAAAGGCTTTGCATATAAAAAAAATCAGCAAAAAATGTTGAAAATCCATGTTAAAGTTTTTGGGACTGGGAACGGTTCTCTCTAGAGTTCCTAAGTTTTCCTTTAGTTGTTTATATTCCTAAATATATATAAAAATATAACTGGAATAGTTAAAATTTTATACATTGTTTATTTTATGTATTTTAAAGTGACATATGATCAAGAAAATTTGATCCATGTTCAAAAATATTTAACCCTGTGTGTATGGATAAAACCCGGGGATGTCGAAGGCTTCTGAAACTTCTAATTTCTCAACATTACTTTTCCGTGAAATGTATAAGGTGAATCGAGCTCCTTACACGGCCACCAATCGATGTAAATCACAGCAAATGCTATGACGAGAAAAAGTTTGGAGGAACGTCCGGATATGATTTAGATGAACCTTACAAAATGGTAAAGAAGGCTCTTTTTCGGTGTCGTGCGTGTAATGAAGCATTAATTTTAAAAATTAAGAATGTCAACATACCTTGCTAAGATTAACATGTTATAAAGCAAAATAACTTTTCATTCTGTCATTAATTCGTGACTCTAGAGCTTTTGGTAGTAAAGAGGGGGTCAGATACTAATAATGTGGCTCTGACTGCCGAACGTTCTACATCGATTATTAGACCATAAATTGGGAAGATATTTTTAAACATTACAAGGGAATCGTCGGAGGGTATGATGACATTCTTAGATTTTTAAATTAGTTCTTTAATACATGGCAAGGCACCAAAAAAAAGCTTTGTTTACCATTTTTTAAGGTTCCTCCAAATCATCTCGATTCCCGATTCTGAAAATTGTTTTTAGTTTTTCAATCTATTTTCTTGAATAGAAAACATGTTAACATAATGTTAACATATTTTTAATGACCAAAGTTTTATTTTCAAATAGACCAAATAAATGGATCTTTTGAATATTTCCGATTTTGATTANTTTTAGTAAACAAATATCATTTAAAGTAGGTATCAAATGAAAGCTTATTACATTTGCTTTACAACTATTACAAATAATGGCCATTCTTATGTAATATAAACATCATACATCAATAAAACTTACCCCTACCCCATCTTGTTTCGAATCTCTTGTTTCCTTATACATTTCCTCAACTAGCAGGGTGGCATTTAGTGGAGAGTTGTTACTAGTAAAGCTTCTTTGTGCTGGATTTTGTACCTTCAGAACATTGTGTATTATTCTTTCTTTCAAGATAGCTTCTACAATTTTGGTTATAACTGGCATTACTGTTATTCCTCTATAATTGGTTGCTGTATTTTATCCCCTTTATTTTTGAAAACGGGGGTCAATAATCCAACCTTCAGAGTATCGGGTACTTGGCCAAATCTCAGAAAAGCATTTATTAAGTTTACTTGTTTTCCCAGCGTATAGTATATGTCCAATGGTTATACCATAAATATCAGATTTTCCTTCATTGATGGTCGCAAAAGCCCTTTTCAAAAAAATAATTAGTCCTAACAGGGACTATACATTACATGTAATGTATAGTCCCTGGTCCTAATTATACTAATCAAGTGCCAATCAACTAAGGCAAGGAAACCGTCACTGCTTAATTAACCAGCTAAATAAAGTCCAATGTAGCCTTTGTCGGCAATTGTTAATCATTGAGGGGGTGACACGGTTTTGGGAAATGGGAAAAAGGGGCAAAAAATTTCGGGAAATGGGAAAAATGATGAAAAAAATGAGGGAAGTGGGAAATCACAAAAATGTGGGAAATGGGAAATTTTACTACCTTAAAAAAATAACAATTAAAAAAATCAAAAGTAGTCACTTTTTAATAAGATTTTTTTATCACAAGATCAATTTATTGGTTGTTCCTCAGGGTTCTTATAATTTGGGTCGTAAAATCTTCAAGTTTTTGATAAGATTTTCCAGACATCAATTGGTAGATAGAGAGATTAAACTGAAGGAAATGAAATTATTCTCACAGAAAGAACTATGAAGAGATGCATAGCGAGTGGCTTGATAAACACAGCAATGATGACAGTGAAGGATAATGAACACGAATTTGACCAGACAAGGCAGGAAAGATGTATGGAAACTCTTTTACAAAAAGTACTAATGTACATTTTTCTTATCTGTTTAAAGTATGATCAAGTATGGCCGCTAGTGCATAGAATAGTTTAACATTGGATATGGTTGGAAAACATCATAAGCTCACCTTGCTATAGCCACGGTGAGTTTTTGCCATCACTTTTCGTCTGTCGTCCGTCCAAATTTTTCATTCAAAATACTTCGTCTCTGAAACTTTTGGGCCAATTAAAACCAAACTTGGCCACAATAGTCTTTAGATGGTCCCCTGCAAAATGTTGTTTTTTGTTTTTATTTTTTTTTAGTCCTCGCTAAATCCAAGATGGCCACCAGAGGAGACATAATTTTAACATTGGACCCTATGTCAAAACACATTTATAGATCATCTCCTCTGAAACTACAGAGGCCAAATGGAACCAACTTGGCCACAAGAGTCTTTAGGTGGTCCCATGTAAAAAAAGTTTTTTTTTACATGTATGTCCGCGCTATATCCATGATAGATGTCAGCAGTAAACATACTTTAACATTGATCCTATATAAAAACACTTCAAAGATCTTCCCTGCAACTGCTTAGCCAATTGGAACCAAACTAGGCCATAATAGTCCTTTGGTGATCGCCTGCAGAAGAGGGAACCAAAGTCAGACCCAACTGAAAGGTGTTAAAGGGTCTTTTCCTCCAGGGACACCCTAGGCAAAATGTAACCATTGTTAAATTTAGATCCTTTATAAAGACTGTCTGTGTTAACCAGGGCCCAGGTGAGTGATACAAGCACTTGAGAGCCTCTTGTTTTCATTAATCTGCTCTGATAGTATAATATCAAATTTGACCAAACTGTACTGGAATAATATATTTATATTGAAGGTCGTTTACGAAGTATGCTTATTTATTTCGGATACGACAAAAATGCATGGCCGCCAGCGTAATACATACTTTAACACTTAACTCTTACGGAAAACATCTCCTCTGAAGCCACAATAGCAATTCAACCAAACTTAACAGGAATAATGTATGAAGGTCTTTTACAAAAAAGCATAAACAAAAACAAAAAAACAAAACAAAACAAAACAAAACAAAAAACACTTCTCTGTGATCCACTAAAAAAGGGTGACTGAAAGCGAGGAATATAGTTTAACCTTAATTACACCAAATGAGACAAACATTATTTTATCAGCTGCTATGAAAGGTTTCAAGTAAATTTGACCAGTACGTACTGGAATGATGTATAGATGGTATCTTTACAATAATTGCTCTAATGAGTCCTCCAGACAAAAAGACAAGGCTGACAGTATGGAATATTTAATGTAACATTTTAGCATATGAGAAAATCATATTTTGATGATTTTCTCTGAAAACTTACTGAAGCAAATTCAACCATAATTTACAAGAATAATGCATGACAGACCACATGCCCTTGAGTAGCGAATAAGTTTGGAGAAATAAGCTCAATATGCTGGTGCTGTTTGAATGTTGCTACAAAAAATGGGGAAGTTGACTATTGAAAAAATTAAGTTATCGCGTTTGTGATACAGCCTAGTTTTAAGTCCACATTTGTTATCAATTTCTTACGATGGTCAAGCAATAAGGCCGTTTTGGAGGTGTTGTGGTATCTTTAATTTTGAGCTCTTTTGGTTAGATAAGTTCATAGAAATCACCAAAACTAGGGTTGTTTAGTGACAAAGTATTATCTATAAAACGGAGGCAAAACTAAAATGATTGGGCTTATTTTTTACCTTTAGTTTGAAAACCCCTTCAATTTGTTAAGCATTTGTTCAGTGGAGAAACATAGTAGAAAGATATGCACAGTTTATGCCCATTTGGAATTTCTTTAGTCTGTTAAAAACAAGTCCTCCAAACTTACAAATATAGTGTGGATTACAAACTCTAACATTTAATCACTTCTTCACCTGTATATTTGTTTTCAAATCCGTTGTCGTATTTCACAAAGTATGCTTGTTCTATACCTATGACAATGTACTTATATCTCTGTTCATCGTTCTTATGGGAGAGACATCTATGAATTAAATCTTTCAGCCGAGATTTTAGTTGTTCATGAGAAATGGTAGTATATAAGTGCAGAGAAGTCAAAGGTTTAAAAGTCTGAAAATAATCTAGAGTTCAAGATGTCAAGTACATATTTAGTTTTTCAACATTGACATTTTGTTTTTGTTAGTACCGCTTCTTGAAAAGTAAGTATCAAAATACATTTGAAGGCCCTCTATTACAGCTGTCAAGATGGAGGTTAACAGCTTAGAAATAGGTTTTGTAGAACATTTTTCAGATCTAGTGGTGTACAATTGTTTGTATAGGCCTTAGTTTAATTGTTTAATTTATATATCCAGTACGAAGAGTGGAGATTATTGTCTTCATCCGTGGCCGCAATCACAAAGGAAAGCAGAACACATTTATGCCTGTAATATCTCCTTCTTAGACAGCGTAGTAACCATGTAGGATGGTTGCCCTCCAAATTCTTTCGCTGTAATTATTTTTACATATAAAAAGGATGTTATTATGGGCCTTATCTGCAGGAACAACGGGATATTGGTCATGAATGGAGACAAATATCTGGAAATAAAAAAATTGATGTTGATTAAGTTTTCATTGACCCTTGTAGCTGATTGATTCGTTTTGGGATCATAGACCTCACAACCTTAATCCAATCAAAAAGAGAATCAAGGTCTTCATTATATTCATGCTTAATCTATTTTCTAATTTACCGTTTATTATGCAACATGGGCATTGATTATATTTTGAAACCATTAGGCCGATGCCACCGCTGGTGGACCAGAGATCCCCGAGGGCATTTACCAGTCCAATAGTCAGACTTGTCTGACATGAAACAAATACCTTGCGTTTTATAGAAATTTACTGGTTTTATCAAAATTCTAACCTCTTAAAAATACTGTGGCTTCATTCCGTGTATGGCACTCGGTGGATGTCCTTGGTACTGAATTTGGCCTCCTATTTCGACATTTTTGATAATGAGTATACTTGGCTTTTTTCTCTACTTTTGGATTATGGCTTTCCACGTTGTTTGATTTTAATGCTGCTGATGAGAGGTTATTCCTGGAAACACATGTACAGCATAACGAGATTTGCCGTTTATTTTGCAACATGGGTATTGATTGTATTCTAGCAAAGTCCTCCGCAGCATCCATAAAAAGTTTAAAATTTTGTTCCCAGTTGATGTATTTTGGTGAACGGAATTTAGGCCTTTTTGTAAGGATATTTTCCTATGGTGGCAGAACTTATAGAACATGTGGGGAAGTTAAACTGTTGATGTTATTGGTGTTTCAAAATTGTAAAAATGTGGGAAATGGGAATAGGCCAAAAAATGTGGGATTTGGGAAAAAGGGACCAAAAAATGTGGGCATTGGGAAAAAAGGTCGAAAAAAATCTGGGAATACTCTTATCCGGCGTGACATCACAAAGCTGAAGCTTATATAATCTATGTAAAAAATCGATATTTTAAATTGCAATATATTCGGTGTTATAATACCTACGATATTGAAATTCGGATATGATGTTTATATTGATGTTCCAAATGCATAATCCGAGTTTAATTAAAATATCTTGAAAAATGAATGAATAAATCAAAGTTGAAGTTACTTAGATATATAGTGAAATGTGGTCATTTTCACCTCCTCCACAGGTAAAGTGCCCGGATGTCCGGATAAGAGAATTGGGAGTGCAGATGTAAGTGATAAATTTGTCCTGGTAAAATATGTCCGGATGGACATACTTTCCTAGGAAATTTAGTCCATGGTTACAGATTTTACAAGTAAAATATATCCGTTTTTAGTAAAATAAGTACCAGGACCTTTTTAACTAGGAAAAATTGATCACTCAAGTAGTCTTAGGTTTGAAAGAAATCATTTCGTACTTGAACTTGTATAAAATAAAATCAGCTATAGTGTATATCATTTTTACAATATCATTGAAACAAGTATTTAAAGTTAAAATGACCTCAAATAATTTCGGTTGAAGTCACAAAAAGTGATGGACAAATTTTCCTAAGTAAATTTTGTCCATGGTCACTTGAAATACAAATGTACTATTTATCCTTTCTTTATTAATATTATAAATGTACACAATAAATATGATTGCTTTAACAAATATATGTATATTACTATATGGACTTATTTTCCTTAGTAAAAATTGTCTATGGACACAGTTTACTAGATACTATTGTCCGTTTCTACATAGAATGAGCAATGAAGGGATATGGAGTAAATTCACATGAGACAAAGTATCTACATTTACATGGAAAAACCAAGAAATGGAACAACGCTTTTATTGTTGTTTTTCATCTTGATGTCTACATATATAGTAAGCAACATGTAAATGGACTTGTTTTACTAGAAAATATTATTTAAGGACTAAATTTACTAGTAAATACTGTCCATGGACTTACTTTACTATAATGTATTGTATTGTTTGATGTTTTCATTTATATTAAGATTAACTATTTTAGACGGTAAATAAGCTGGTATAAATAACAAGGTGTATAATTAGTATTTGATGAATTTGAATTATCTTTTACTATTTCTGAGGTAAAATGGGCCAAACAAGGCCAAAATTGCAGTTTCCAAATAATCTAAAATGTGTTCCATTTGATTTTAATGGGATTTTGTTGGTATTCAACAGATTTTGTGTAGCTCTTGCGTTTCCAATCAAGAAAGGATCAAAAGAGCTGATTTTCCCCCGAATTTTTGTCCAAAATTTGTTTGTTCAAATTTCAGTGGTGGACATGCTGCAGTCGAATCATGCTGCGCTTTTCCTAGGAAAAATTGTCCATGTGAAAATATCTATTAGGAAATTAATTTTAACCAGTAAAATTTGTAATCCTGTAGTAAAATATGTCCAGCATTTAGGAAAAAAATGGTTGGACATATTTTACTAAAGGTGGACAAATAATCCTAGTTAAAATTGTCCCCAGACTTAATTTCCTAGTAGAAATTTTCACATGGACATTTTTTCCTAGGAAAGATTGTCCCCAGGACAAATATTACTACCGGACATATTTTACTGTTACCAGACACCTCGTGTCACCCCCTCAATCATTCATTAAAATCAATATATTTAGAAAATGCAAAAAAAGAGGAAATTGTATTTAGCTATGAAATTTGGAAAAGGTACGAGTTGGTAGGGTACGAGTTGGAGAAAGGTACGAGTTGACCTGTACCCATCCGGACGTTACTCTAAACTTTTTCTCGTCATAGCATTGGCTGTGATTTAGATCGATTGGTGCCTTAAGGAGGCTCACTCGTCTCATTTTTGAATTTGTGTCAGATTTCGGAACTCCTCTGCTTTTGTCCAGTTCAATGGCTTAAAGAATTTTGCACACGGACCCCCACTCTTTATTTCATGAATATGTTCTATGGGTCAAATTAAGACACCTGACAAGTTTTCACAAAATTCTTGATATAACTTCTTAGCTGTTGGACAAAAAATAATCCTAATGTTAAATTAAGGGAAAATCCAGAGAAATCCATTTCCCGCTAAATTTTTTAATGACTTGTATCTCACACGTACCTATATTTTTCTTTTTACCATTTCATTTAGTGTAAAATGCTTAGTAAAATAAAATAGGTTTCAAGAAATCCTTGATATAAACAACATCAGGAGTGAGCCTCCTTAAGTTGAGTATGAATTAGTGAATTAAAAGGGCAAGCATTTCTATAAATTACAAAGACAAATCGGATGCCCTTTTGTCCGGACATCGGTACAATATTAGAATAACGATTTCCGTTTTTTTGGAAGCCTGAAAAAATCGAAAAATAACCATAAAATTGAAACTTAAATAGCAAAGAAAGGAACAAAGTTTGAGATCTGTTGACCCAACAAAAAGCTTCACAAGTGTTTCAAGGTGAATAAATTTAACACAACAGGTACTGACACAAACAGAGATAAGTGTACAGTTAGAATACGAACCTGGATCCGTACACTAGGGGTCTCATGTGATTTTTAAAATAAATACCTAGAATTATTTTTCCGGTGTGAATTTAGTCACTGGAGTACTCTTATTACAAAACAGCCTAGAAATGGCCCTTACCTTGTTTAGTCAAGCCAGACGAGACCCTCAAAAATGCACATTTTACCCTTATTTTGTGACAAGCCGGGCGCCAATTTCAAAGACCTATATCATGAACTCAGAAATTCCTTGTACATAATTAGCATATTTTCAGTTTTAACTGTACATGATCGGGGCACCCAAAGACAAATAGCACAAAAATACCATGTGACTGGGGCCCNGATGCAAACAAGAGGCCCCAAGATGTCGATTTGACAAAGACCACAAAATGTGGATTGTGACACATATGGCATGCGACGCAAACTCATCCTACATTTTTGGATTTATGGATTTAATTTTGTTGCAGAATTGTTGCATACAGTCTGTAGATGCGCAATAGGCTTTCAGAATTGATTCCGGTTCCAACTTTGGTAAATTTCCCGAAAATGTCAAAGACTGATATTTTTGGACATTTTGGCATATAATCTTATATTTTGGCAAATATTTGGAAAAAATAAAAATTCCGAAATCTTAGAATTCAAAAATGTGATTCCAATTATGGTAAATATCCTGATAGTCTCAAAGACCACTTATTTTTTGGAATTCTACCTAGCAACCATACTTTTAGCATTTGTTTTGATAAGGTTAATCATTTTCACCAATTGGATTTCAAAAATATTTTATTCCAATTTCGGTAAATTTCCTGAAAGTGTCAAAGACCACTTATTTTTTGGAATTCTACCTAGCAACCAAACTGTTAGGATTTGTTTCCATTAGGGCAATCATTTTCACCAATTGAATTTCAAAAATATTTGATTCCAATTTTGGTAAATTTCCTGAAAGTGTCAAAGACCACATATTTTTTGGAATTCTACCTAGCAACCAAACTGTTAGGATTTGTTTCCATTAGGGCAATCATTTTCATGAATTGAATTTGAAAAATATTTGATTCCAAATTTGGTAAATTTCTTGAAATTGTCAAAGACCACTAATTTTTCCAAATTTTACATTGAAACCATAGTTAAAAAATTTGTTAGAATTAGAAGAAACATTTCATCAATTTGATTTCCAAAATATAAGTTTGGTAAAATTCCTGAAAGTCTCAAAGACTACTTATTTTTTGGAATTCTGCCTAACAATATATTCTTTAATTCCTTATGGTAAAAATAGTGACTGTCAATAGTTTAATTTCAAAAATGTTAAGAAAATTATACCCAGGGTCTATAGCTGTTTTCTGTATCAAACAGGGGGTGCGGGGATCACTGTCGTTTCCGACAGTCATTACTCTAGTTTTCTTAAAAATACCTCTTGTTGTAAGTTTATGGCAATACATCAACAGATTTGGCATATCTTTTACTGTTTCCAAACTATAAGGGGTCAAAGGAGCCGAAATTGCAATTTTTGAAAATATGTTAAGTCGTTATTTTTAATCGGATTTTGATGGGGATTTTTTCCTTGGATTCATCTTGATATATGCTGTCAGTAGTATGTCAACAGTTTTGCTTAAATCTTACAGTTTCGAAGCTTTCAGGGATCAAAAGAAATAATTTGAATGTTCCTTAGTTTGTGTCCAGCTTATTACTGTGTCAAGCTCCTCATTGTGTCCATCTAGTTATTGTGTCAAACTCTTAACTGTGTCCTTATTCACGTTTAAATTACACTTATTCAAATTTCAATAGTCAACATGCTGCGGTCGTATCATGCTGCGCTCAGCGTAGCCCTTTATTGTCGAATTGTTGCATAAAGTCTGCAGATGCGTAATAAGCTTTCGGATTTTCGATATTGGTCTTGGTGCAAACAAGAGGCCCCATGATGTCAATTTTTACACATGTGGCATGTGACACAAACTCCTCCTACATTTATGGATTTAGGGATTTAATTTTGTTATAGAATTGTTGCATATAG
Source organism: Modiolus philippinarum (assembly GCA_002080025.1). Lineage (NCBI taxonomy): Eukaryota > Metazoa > Mollusca > Bivalvia > Mytilida > Modiolidae > Modiolus > Modiolus philippinarum. Next base: position 135,419 of record MJUU01011766.1, read on the forward strand.
TATGTAAATGCGCAATAAGCTTTCAGATTTTTGATATTGGTCTTGGTGCAAACAAGAGGCCCCATGATGTCAATTTTAACAAAGACCAAAAGATGTGGATTAGACACATGTGGCATGTGACGCAAACTCCTCCTACATTTTTGGCTTTAGGGATCAAATCTTTATGCAGAATTGTTGCATATAGTCTATAGATTTGCAATAAGCTTTTGGAATTTTGGTTCCGGTTCCAACTTTGGTAAATTTCCTGAAAATGTCAAAGACACATATTTTTTTTTTATTTTGGCATATTATCTTATATTCTGACAAGTGTTTTGTAAAAAACAAAATTCTGATAACTTAGGATTCTGAAAGGCGGTTCCAATTTTGGTAAATTTCCTGAAAGTCTCAAAGACCACTTATTTTTTGGGATTCTACCTAGCAACCATACTTAAAATGTTTGTGTAGCTTAGGACGAACATTTTGATAAATTGGATTTCAAAAATATTTGATTCCAATTTTGGTAAATTTCCTGAAAGTCTCAAAGACCACTTATTTTTTGGAATTCTACCTAGCAACCATACTTAAAATGTTTGTGTAGTTTAGGATGAACATTTTCATCAATTGGATTTCAAAAATATTTGATTCCAATTTTGGTAAATTTCCTGCAAGTCTCAAAGACCACTTATTTTTTTGAATTCTACCTAGCAACCATACTTAAAATGTTTATGTAGTTTAGGAAAAACATATTCATCAACTTGAGATCAAAAATATTGATTCCAATCTTGGCAAATTTCTTGAAAGTCTTTTTTTTTGTAACAATAATGACTATCAATAGGTATAGATTTAAAAAATAATGAAAAAAATATGCCAAGGGTGTATAACAACTGTTTTCTGTGTCAAACAGGGAGTGCGGGGATAGCTGTGGTTTCCGACAACATCTAGTTTTTTTTTTTTTACAAAATGTGTCGGCCATGGTCCAGATGAGCAATATAGGCTTTTGAGAGTCTCTTGTTTTCAAAGTTTGTTTCTTCAGCAACACATGTCACATCTTCAGTAGCAAAGGGTTATCTCCTCTATCTTCACCTTGGCAGATCTAGCTGGATTTCTGTAGTCTCAAATCCACATTTTTGATTAGTGTCTATCCAAAGGATAGAATTCTATCCTATGTTACGACCCAGGTGACCAACCTCACGCAATCAAACGTTAGTGATCATACCCATGCTAAAAGAATCCTTTTCAGGAAACCTCGTACACATCTTTCTGATCTCATAAAAAACTCTGACACTCAATAGTCTATTTTCATTGAACATTAATTTGATTGCCCGAACTTCTCAACACTTAAATGGTGCCCGAATTCGTTAATTAATCACAGAATGAATTTCCCATTCATAAAATTTTGTGTGTAGATGTATGAATATGGAAGACCGATGCCTTTATTTACATTTGTATGAATAGCGTAAACGTACTTCCCTGAACCATCAATGAAACGATGTGGCTGTTTTGAAATAAATCATAAAAGAACAACGCATTGGAAATAAAAAATCAAATTCATTAGCCGTCGAGAACAACAGTCCATTATTTACAATCTACAGAAGATGTAATGTTTGTTTACATTTATAGTTATCAATGAATGGAAAAGTACGGCTGTTCCATTATACTTGTTGCGATTGTCATTTAGTCCGCGTTCGGTATACATGTAATGGCCGACTCAAAACAAAATACTGAAGAAGTCGTACATCGGTAAATACAAAGTATTACCTGGAAACAGTTGTCAAGGTGCATATTCCGAAACAGATGATATTTTGCAACGATCGGGGTTGGAATTGACTAAATTCAAAATAGGATCAGGCAGGGGTGTTGATCTGTTGATTTCCGTTCATCCAACAAATTGTTCAGTCCGGGGTGTTGCGTGTTAATTGCCGTTGATCAGAGTTTGGTCAAACAAAATTTGAGATAATGTCATTTGAGTATTTACAATGCATAACAGTCATTTTTCAATTGCATGAGAATATATATCATAGCGCAATAACTTTGCACAGATCATCGTTTTCATGTCTTCGTGTGTTTCCTTGGACGAATTATTATCTCCATATGAGCAGGGTATTGTTGCTCATGTCTTGTCAGCTTTTGCATCTTGTCAGCATTCACAACCTTTCATTCAGGTCTCTTCTGTAGAATTAAATTTCAAACTGTACTTGATCAAGATGGTGCTTTCATTGTTTAGTCTATGTTGAGTGTACAGCAGGGAACCCATAATATGTAATAGGTGTCTGGTATAAAATCAAAATTCTTTGAATATTGTCTCTAATGGTTTGATTGCCATTGATTGGCTGGTGTGATCAAATGAAGATGGCCACCAGTAAATACTTGCTGACTGTCAGAAAGGCATGTTAATTTTCTTGATGAGCAAAACATGGTTTTTGTACCTTTCTTTGGTTTTGATATCATCATTATAATTAGAAACATGGTTTTTGTACCTTTCTTTGGTTTTGATATCATCATTATAATTACAAACATGGTTTTTGTAACTTTCTTTGGTTTTGATATCATCATTATAATTAGAATGAGTAATTATGCACAACATAGACAGGCAATTATTCATATCATACATGGACACTATTGGACAGTGTACATAAAATATCAATAGATTAGATACTGATCATTGCCATCATAAACACTAATCCACCAGTCCCGTTGGGTCTTTGATTGATTGGTTGCAGTTGACCTTCGCTGCAGCCAATCAATAGGATTACTTTCAGATTTTAAATATATATCGCAACAATGAAACTTAAAAATATGGTGTTTCGTGATTTTTCTATTTTGCAAAATTTCCCCAATTTTATCATTTTTCTTTACTTTTGAAGGGTTATTTCCTTGTAATTAAATATATTGTGAATTGTTGTATTTTCAGATGCAATAAATATAAATAATTTTTGATTATTACAATAAATCATGCTGAAACTTTTACTTCAAAGGTTTATAATATGAAACTGATGTTTCACAAATTGTGGCTCAATCCACCAAGGGTGAAAAGGAGAGGAGCAGATCATAACCCTTGGCTAGTGAAGATGCACATGTCAATAAATGAAGTACAGTACAGTCAAAGACTTACTATGATAAATCTACTTTTTACTGTTGTTTTATCTGTTGAAATTTGTTATTTTGCATGCATCTATGAAAAAGTGATGAAATGCAAGAAGAAATGTGTCAAAAAGTTCAATCAGAAAAAAACAGACATTAAGTAAAAAAGTATGGTAACTATAGGTCAACAATGGTTTTCAAGAAATTTCAGCACAACAGCAATACTGTAAATTTTTTTTATATCAAATGCAAACCCAGTCCATTTAACCCTTCCTTTCATAATAACAACTCCAGTCATAGTTTAAATAAAACCTGTCCAGTATCGCAAACCATAGATCTGAATTCAAATCCCTTTGTTACATTTCTTCTGCTGACAAGCAACTTTTAAATGTTTTCCCACAAAGAGGATGTAAATACCCATTTCCTTGTAATTACAGCCCCTTAACCGGTATGTGGCTAACATAGACTTGAAATTTTCCGAAATTAAAGGGATGTGGATAACAGAAATGGAGATTTCAAACATGAAAGGAAATTTAAACTGAATATTATACATAGATAAGTAAAGAACGCCGAAATAATACCAAAAAAAGAATGAAAAAATGCAAGTTGGGGATAACTGGTACCTAAAAGGTTGAAAAATCACAATTTCAGCTTTTTTTACCCTACCAGCTTTCCATAAACATCTCTAGCCAGTGTAAGGCCACATCAAATTAATTAATAGATTCTCATCCCCGTCCGCCCCATTTTTGTCTAAGCTCAATTTTTTTTTTATTTTCAATTATTCAGAAATTTTCTTTAAATTCCTATCAATATTAGCGAAAATCAATAAAAAATATAAAAAAAAA
>MJUU01011766.1:143636-153693 GCA_002080025.1 Modiolus philippinarum
AAATTTGTATCTCTTATAGTTCCAGAGCTATAGGGGAGCATTACAAATGCACGTACGTACGTACGTACATACGGATGGACTGCATTACATAATCCCCCCGCTTTCGCTAAGCGGGGGGATAACCATACTTTACAGAGATGATGTACTAAAGGTCCTGAACAAAGATAGCTCATTTTGTACCAATCTGATGAAAAACATGGCCGACAACACGGAACAAAGTTTATCAATGGACCCTATGGGAAAATCCACAGCACATTTTCATCTTCTCCTTTGAAACCACCAAAGCAAATTCAACCAGACTTTACAGGAACGATGTACTAAAGGTCCTTTACAAAGATTGCTAATTTTGTTCCAATCCAACTTTGAACATGGCCGCCAACGAGGAACTTAGGTTTAACATTGGACCCTATGGGAAAAATCCACAAGGTTTAACATTGGACCCTATGGGAAAAATCCACAGCACATTTTCATTTCCTCTAAAACTACTGAAGCAAATTCAACCAAACTTTACATGAATGATGTATGGAAAGTACTTTACAAAATTTACTCATTTTATTTTGATCCGACAAAAAACATGGCCTCCAGTGCAGAACATAGCTTAACATTAGAACCTGGTATGAGAAAACCATAGTTTTTATCATCTTCTCTGAAACTATTCAAGCAAATTTAACTAAATGTATAGAAGGTCCTTTGCAAAAATTACTTATTTCAATAGGATCATACAAAAAACATGAGTGCTAACGGTGAACATAGTTAAACATTAGCCCCACATTAATAAAAAAAATTATTTTTGGTTATGCATGGCATAGAAGCATTTTGTCAGGTGAGCGATACAGGCTTAGTCTCTGAGCCTCTAGTTTCTTTTAACATTAACATGATTAATGAACTGTTTGTGCCTTCTTTGTGTGTCTACCATAATTTATGATGACCGACATGACCAACAGTAACTTTCAGTGCCTTCCAAAGTCTTCAATAATAAAAGAGAGGTATAGAACATTGGGTCCCAATGGGATAGTACATGTAGGTGAAGGAAATCTTGTTAAAATGTGCTACTATAAAGATAGTGTTGGTAATACATGTAATAGAAATTTAATTCAGGGTGGAAAAGTTTCTACCTCCCCTGATTGCAGCATTTTAGTATATTTGCTATATTATGTCTATGTAAATTTTGGAAAATATTAACCTGCCTTGTTCAAATTAGTCTGCCTGTTTATTTCCAACTCTGTTTATTTCCAAAAAACAAAAAAAAAACAACAAATGTTTATTTAAAAAAAAAACAAAAAACAAAAAAAACTGCTATTATCTTGAAAACACTATAAAGTTTATATATCCTACATAAACAAATTGTTATACTTTTCAGTTTCATAATAAGGTACTTCAAAGAGATCAATAAGCATTATAAGGCATATCCTGTTTTTTTTATAGTTTTAAGTTTTCAACATCTTTATGTCAAGCCTTCTCTTAAACCTTTTTTTGTGTCTATTTGTTTGTCAGTTTTTTTTTATTTAAAATTGATACAATGTGAAAAAGTAAAGTGAATGATTCCTTTATTCTTTATTCACCATTCTAATATGAGAATATGAGAACAATGGAAACCATGACAACCAGCCATATGAAAATCCCCAATAACATTATGAGTAACGTCACAACAGTCTTTATGCTGAAACAGACAAGGTCAAAATATGTTATGTGCACATCTTATGTAATGGCTGTCATAACCCTGTACACTATAGTTCCGTCCAAATCATTAAATGACATATTAGAATTGAAATAATTCATGTTCTCCGGGGGTTTCATGGGCGCCAGTGGTTTGTTGGAGATTTACATATGGGTGTCCATTATTTTCGTTTATTTTACCCAGAGCAGTGTGAGGGGTAAAATATTAACAAAAATAATGGCCACCCATATGTAAATCTCCAACAAACCACTGGCGCCCATGAATTATTTCTTAATGTACATCCATGACCGTGAGAAGTTAGTAGCTTTGCATTATGAAGGAGCAGTATTACCTGTATACCATTGCAAATTTTTTTGACAGTACATACTTTTAAACAGGAGGCCAGTATTGGTATTTGTGGTATTTTAATTAAGCAAGTGACATATTTCATCTTTAGCACCCAGTTAAATACATTTCTCCCATTCTCAGTATTTGGTTAAATGTGCGTGTGACTTTTTAACCAATGGGCTTTGATTAAATTATGCGAATGATATCCCACCATTTTTTATTTTTCACGTTTTACACATATTTCATTTGGAGAAAAACCTTCTCATTCAGCTAGTTCGCGAGTTAAAATTATTTCTTCTCTCGGTAGTAAAAATATTTATTTTAACATGCTCGCTAAAGCTCACATGTTGAAAATCAAAATTTTACTGTCTCGATGGAAAAAATATTTTAACTCAGTCCTACCTGAAGGAGAAACTGTATGTATATTATACACCATTTTTTTTAGTTATAAATTCAAATCTATGAATTAATTGGGTAACTAATACATTCTTCTGATATTGTCACCTCTTGTGTGTGGGGATCTGGTTATTTCTAATTGCCAGCTATAGAAACATGACCCATTGAGAAATATCAAACAGATTTTACAGGTGGTATGCAATAGTACAAACTTATGAGATAAACCGTATGTTGTACCAACTCTATGATTGGGTAGATTTATCTGCAAGACAATGCAGGAGGGAGTACTTCTAGGTATTTCTCAGCTATTTTTCACAGCATCAGAGTAGGATGAGTAAGTAAGCTAGAATTTCTTTACATATAGATGACAGTTATTATGTTTGTTTTCTGTGCTATTAGAAATCCTATAGATATTTTCATTTCCTGAAACACCTCAGACTTTTAGAGGCATTAACTTATGTGTGGTTAATTATTAAAGGTCATGAAGATACACATCTTGTTTCAAAGAGTTGTATATCCCAATTGGTAGGTCATGCAGCTCCTTTATATCAGATACAAGTTGCAAAACACTTATATTCAAATAAGTCATCCATTAACAAAAGTTTTCACAACAGGATTAAATTATTTAATCAATGAGAATTTAAAATAGGAAAAAGAAGGGGAAACGGGGAATGTGTCAAAGAGACAACGACCCAAAGGGGAGTAATAACAATACACATTCAGACTTTATATCATAGTTATTACATTTCCAAGAAAAAAAATATACACATGTAGAAATATTGAAGTTTTTGAGAATGTATGGAACTGCTTTAAACTGTATCAACTTTGCTTTCGTTTCAGAATGGATGAACAATGTTATGAATTGTGTACAAAGTTGGTTTCTACTAGCTACATACAACAAGGACAACAGGCAAAACTTGTACATCAGAAAAAAATAAAACATCTTCTTCAACATGTAAGTTTTCTTTATGTTTGGAGTTCAACACTTTTACAAGCATTTTGTCAATATTAGTCATTTATCATATACGACAATAATAAAGAAAATGAAATTTTGTCACACCCTGGAACTACTTTAATTATCATATGAATTATACACATAATTCTACCTTATAATAGAATGCTGCAATCTGATTGGTCAAATACCGGTGTATTTTTGACAAATCCATGACATTTCAACAAGCAGTGGGGTATTTGCCTAAAAATTTGTCACTTTTAACCCTCTGCTGGGGTATTTGCTTAAAAATTGGCCTTTTTTAACCCTTCACCGAGGCGCTTGTAAAAAATTTAAAAACGACGTCATCTGTGCGCTTTACATAAAGTCATTCGGTAGAATTAAACAGATATATCATGTTTGGTCGGGGAATTTGCGAAAAAATGCAATTTCCCTCACCTGTTGGGCTTGGTAAATATAACAACTCTCGACTGGTATTTTTCGAAAATTTCCCTCCCAGACATGATATATCTGTTCAAAAGTATTTTTATGAAATGGGAATTTTTAAAAGCTAAATGTGCAGCAGAGATAAATTTGTGAAAAGAACAATAAAATGTAGAAATTTGCATTGTAAAGATATAAAATTCCCATGTTCTATTCTTTTATTTAACTCACAACAAAAATTTTAGCAAATACAAGAATTGCCTGGCACAAATACAAAAAAAAATGTAAAAATGTAAGTAAGAGAAGAAATTTTCATCTTGAATATTTTGAATTTTACATATATCTACAATGATGACATTGATGTTGAAGTGACCACATTCCACATACAGATAGGTTCATCGTAGTATATGAGTAAAAAATAATGTTAGAAATATTTTATGTTTGCAGAGAAAGATCCCAGAGGAAGGATGGACTGATCAGACAATAGAATTATTGCTACAAGAACTGTCATTGATGGATAGTAATAATTTTCCTGATAACTGTGGCGTAGGTGAAAGAGAGGCTCGAATATTCTCACCATTGGTAGCTAACAGACATTTCAGGTATTTGTGAATTTGGTCCTTTACAAAGATCGCTCATTTTGTTCCGATTCAATAAAAAACATGGCCATCAGCTTGGAACTTAAGTATTTTGTCTTAGCCAGAACACAAATATTAAATGGATATCTTTTAATACCCATGCAGATGAAGTGTGGGATGATATAGGAAATGCTTGTCTGTCAATCTGTCTGATCGTGCATATACTCTGTCAGGTGATGTGCTCTTAGGAGGCTCATTTGCTTTTGATGAAATGTCAAACAGTAGGAGTATACAACGTGAAGATGTGCAAGTAATAATATAGGGTGAAGACCATTCAACTTCAAACCTTCAAGAATATTTTGTGGTATTCTTTTGTGAATTTGCCACAGTACCTCTAACTATAAATTGGTTTTGGCTATTTCTTTTCAGGTTTAAGAGTGTGGTCAACTATTGTATTGTCTATATAATTTGTAATGTTACACTATGATGGGGTACCTATAAACTACTACAAATTTACAACTAGCAATTACTTGTAATACTGAAATCTTTTTGTTTTAACTTTGTGTATGGCCTACATTTATCATTGTTTTCTTTAGTTTGTGATGCTTGATTGGAGATTTTGTCATTGCAGATTTCTTTTGCAGTTGTTGTATTTTTCATTTATTTGCCATGCATATATGGACATTATACTGATTTCTTCAAATCTGATTTTAGGGGTCATTGCAATTAAAAATTAAACAGCTATTTGAGAGAATTGAAATCTTGGGGGAAATGTTCACAAGATCGAGCCATCTTAAAAGCAGAAATGGAAATGTCTAATTTCTTGATAACAGTACAAAGTATGAGAAAGCATATTTTGTGATGTTCTTCACATCAGACAATAGACATTTCTATAGGTAGAGAATATTTTAAATTTTTTAATTTTGTAGATTTGGACATGGTATTGGTAGATCAGGGGAGATAACTGCAATACAACCCAAAGCTGCTGGTTCCAGTGTGATGATGAAATTGACCAATAGTTTGGCTTTAGACATTATCAGATTATCAGGTTTATACAGGTGTTTTATTGTAGTGGTATTTACCAACATTACCGGGTTACATTACATACTGGGTTCATCCAGTACTATTGTAAAAATGTTATTTTGTAGATTTGCCACCAACTACCAAATTTATTGGTATTCCTTTGATCTACAGAGGCTGATAATGTCAGTATCACTGAACAGACTGTAAAACAAAAAATAATGGGTTACGCTCAAGATGCCTCATGCTAGTTGCTATGTGTCACGTTCATACACACCATACGTTAAGCATATTTATTATTGCAATAATGATGTATTAACCATGCCAAAGCAGAAATTTCAGTTTGTTTCATTTATTATAGACTTCTTTTAATCATTTTGTGAATAATGGATAAAAGAAAAAAAGAACATTTTGTTTTTGATACAGACTTAAATACCGTGTAACACAACCAAGCTAGCCACAGTCTATGCCTTTAGCCACTAGCCCTATGCCCGAGACTAGTAAAATTAGTCTCGGGCTAGTAAAAATTTGAAGTCACTAGCCCAGTGGGCTAGTTAGAATTGTACCTAATTAACAAAGCATCTTCTATAAGGGCTAGTGAAATTGAGTTCGGGCTAGTACAACACATAACCGTACTAGCCCCTTAGGGCTAGTGAATGAAAAAGTTTTTGGCACAGACTGTAGCCATATAGCTTGCTTGATGCTGGCAGTGATAAAGTCTGTACCAAAAGCAAAATGACCTGTATTCTATATATCTCGCTAAATTTGTGGAAGTAACATCTTGGTAATAGTCATGTGTATTTCATTTCATACATTCATATAGTCCATTTTCCAATTGAAATGTAGTTCCAAAATTACATGCTTATGCAAAGAACTCTGCAATTACCAACATAAAGTAACTAAAATGTAAAAATTATTTTCTCTTGACCTGTAAGTTGGCGAACTTTTTAGAAAATGATGTGAACTTCTATGTATCTGTTTGTGTTGTTTTATATCTCAATAGATTTCTTTGAATGGGTGCCGATTTATTAGAGTTTCTTTGGTAAATCTGATGACTTTTCCGGTTTCATGTGGTGTTGAATTCGATTTAGTTTCTTTCCTTGGGTTGAAAATTTTGAAGAATGGAAACTTAGTGGATAATTGGCAAAATGCTTATTTGAAGAAGATTTATATGCAGTAAACACAAATATTTCCAAAACTTAATTTTTCTCTAACAAAGGACGTCATTTTGCCTGATAACTGAACAAGTGTTTTTGGTATTTGCTGGTGGAATAAACATCACATTGAAGGTCAGTGATAATACAAATCTTTTACAGCCAATTGTCTGCTTAACTTCCACCATAATATTTTGATTATTGTTTATTGGTTTTTTGTCTTTGTCATGCTGTCTCAATTGTGTTGACATGAATTGCCGTGATTTTGGATTTTTAATTTTGAATTCTCCCTTTCATCATTTTGCTTTGGTATTTGTTTGCCCATGTATATTTATACAGTAAAACCTGTTTTGAGAGACCGCCCCTTGGGCCAGGAAAAAGTGGTCTTTCAAGACAGGTGGTCTTTCATAGGAGGTCTGCTATTTTCAGTCATCAATTTATCTAAAAGATGTGTACATATTTTACATAGTATTTGTACAATAACATTCCTCTGAATTATTTCTCTAAAGAAGTTTCTGGATTCTATATTACTAAAAAATGAAATACTTTTCTTTACTATATTTCAAAAAAGTCACAATGCACATAATATAGAACAAAATATTTTTATTACATGTAGGTAAAATTAATTTGTTCATTTAAAAAGGTAAACAATAATCAATAAATGTGTCAAACTCGATTGGCAGAGGACAAGCCATACAGGTAATTAAAGGATAATTGTCACAGCTGAGTAATTAAAGTGAATATAATTGTTTTCTCTGTATAAAGGAATTAATTAAGAGTGTTGAGGTTCACACACAATTATTTTATGATAAGTTTTTTTTAACCTAACAAGGATGTTCATTCATTCATATTTTCTGAGATTTTTGGTTCATGGTTCACTCATTCATATTTTCTGAAATTTTTGGTCTATGGACATACCATAAAAATTACTAGTTACTTCCCCTGACATGGTTTGTTTTGTACACTCGTCACAACTCGGCTGATTCCGTTTCTCCATCTAGCAGCGAGTTCGGCCGAGGTTTGCCGATTGTTGTTTTGTAAACAAACTTATTTTGAGACTCTCACAGCATTTTTCAAATAATAAAGTTATAACTGGCATACAATGGTCAAAAGTAGAGCACATACAACACTCTGGATTTTATTTTATTGGGATGAAGTAAAGAATAAGGAAACTTCAATGAGACTGACAATTTGCAAATTACCGGCGATGTCAGTCCTATATGCATCAGTGTGCATTTTAAAACCAATTTTTCTGGTCATTAAAAGACAATAGACTTGTGTCAGAATCAACTATCCTCCCATTGTATTTGAAGAAGCAATACAGGTTTACCGAAATTGGTCATTTTTAAGTTATTTTTACCACTTCCGGTTGAGTTATTGAACGATGACTGTCAACTCGTATCGTCTTTTTAGACACCTTTAAGATATTTTTTTAAAAAGTGGTCGCTCATAACAGGCTGTATTTGCATTTTGTGCACCTTTTTACCGGTCGTTGGTCACGTTTGGTAGGTGGTCGCTCACGACAGAGTGATTTGTACACCAAAATGATCCGTGACCACTGTTGGCGGTCTGAAAAGCCAGGTGGTCGTTCACAGGAGAGGTCGTTCAAATCAGGTTTTACTGTATAATTTAATATTTACCGGTATTCCCTAACACAAGTTTATTCTTAAATCATTTATTGCTGTGAATTTTGAATTTTCAAAAATTTATTCATTATTCACATTTTTTTTTCACTCTAAAGATAGAGATGTGTTGACAAAAGTTGATATTGGAGCAATGACTAGCATGGTCTACAAATTTTCAACATTGAAATCAAGGCCTAAATTAAAATATTGTTTGCCCTTTTCCGACCCTACTTTTTGAGAAAGGGTAGGTAGGTAGGTAAAATATTTTATTTTATTTGGTCAAAAAATTATTTTGGTAGGTGAAAAATTTGCCACTTGTAGGTAGGTAGGCAAAATATTTTATTTTTTTTAACTCCATATTGAATAAAGTATTTGGGGGCATTATTATTTGGTATACACACTTTCACACTTTGAACTGGATTATACATGGGTAAAGTAAATTGTTTATGTGTATATTTGGTGATGATATTACACTTCCTTCCCAATACAGAATAATGGAAAATAATGGCATATGGAGTAAATGTACATGAGACAAAATCCTGTTGAATATGTGAATATGTGGATTAAGCCGCAACGAGCTGAACAGTCTGACTGAGGTAAAAACGGTATGTCTTTATTTTTTATCATAAAATGGTTGGTTAAGCATACATGTACTACATGCTGATTAACAGTCTGTGAAATTTTCAGTAGACTTACATGTATATTTAAGCACACATCTAAGAAAATTATAAGACAATTTTGTACTTTTTACGAATACTTTTTACATGAAAATTGAGAAAATTCACCGTCAGTCTATGACTCAAATCAGAAACTGCTTTCAAACATAAAAGTAACTATTCTCTGCTCAACTATATTAAGTTTCATACACTGAGTAAACCTGACATAGACAGCATGGTTGCATGAGAGGTGGACAGAGGTATACAATTTCCCTCTCCATTCACCGCCAATCTATCCCTGCTTCCAACCTTTCTACCCCTGTTCCACCCCTTTACTCCTGCTTCCCTCCCATTTACTTTAAGTTCCCTCCGTTCCTACCCCTGCTTCCCACCTCCACTGTCCAGGTGCACCCTCTTGCATTATTATTAGTTGCATAGTTGACTAAAGGATATAATTTTTAGCTCGCCGGGACGGGTGTCCGGAGAGCTATTTTCATACCCCCGTCGTCGGCGTCGTTAGCAAAAACTTTAACCTAGCTTGTGAAATGGAAACCATAAGAGATGGGATGTTGATATTTAGTATGTGGCTTCCTTGTAATGAGAGCTTTCTTGTGGTACCATATTTGTAGACATTTTGACCTTGACCTTGCCCTTAGGGCAATTTTTGAAAAACTTTAACCTTGCCTGTAGAAGGCAGGCTTTTAGTGGTAGGGTGTTCATATTTGTTCTGTGACTTCCTTATGATGAGAGCATTCTAGTGGTACCATATTTGTAGACATTTTGACCTTGACCTTTCCCTGAGGGCAATTTTTGAAAAACTATAACCTTGCCTCTAGAAGGTAGGCTTTTAGTGGTAGGGTGTTCATATTTTGTATGTGACTTCCTTATAATGAGAGCTTTCTAATGGTACCATATTTGTAGACATTTTGACCTTTCCCTGAGGGCAATTTTTGAAAAACTTTAACCTTGCCTCTAACAGATAGGCTTTTAGTGTTATTGTATTCATATTTGATATATGACTTCCTTATGTTTAGAGCTTTTTGATGGCACCATATTTGTAGACATTTTGACCTTGACCTTTCCCTGGGGGCAATTTTTGAAAAACTTTAACCTTGCTTATAGAACTTGGTGTGTTCATATTTAGTATGTGACTTTCTTGTGATGAGAACTTCTAATGGTGCCATATTTGTAGACATTATGACCTTGAACTTGACCTTGCCCTGAGGGCAATTTTTGAAAAACTTTAAC
>MJUU01011766.1:156473-169352 GCA_002080025.1 Modiolus philippinarum
CTTTCTTATATCGCATTTAAAGTATTTATCACGAAAATGTATAACCTTCAAATTAATTGTGCTTTGCGATTACTCTAATCCCCGGCGAGCTATGTTGTCTTCTGACAACTCTTGTTTAAATGTTTTGTGATGGTGATTTTACTGCCATTATCTCCAACCTTGGAGATTTTACTGCCATTTTTGCACTGAGCTGTGGTATTAAATAAAGACTTATACACCATCAGTATATCCCTACTATTTAAAGATGATGCCCTTTAGACAGATTTGAAGATGGGATGTCTTCATTGTTCCTGATACACTCAGAATCTCTTCAAATGCATTCAGTTCGGCCGGTTTGGTTGGCACTGTCACAAGTCTAATTTAAAAGGGACAAGGATAATATAACAAGAGTTGGCTAAAAATGAGGTGTTTTCTGTTAAATTAGACAAAATCAGATTATATTAGCCAAAAAGGTTTACTAGTGACATCGTCTCATACATTGTATTTCTTTTGTGCCAGCATACATTATCTCAAGAGCCCTTGCTCTGTATGTCATTTTGTATTTGTTGATTTGCGTACCGCAACTAGATTCTAAAAAAAAATCAGCATAAGGACTATAAGAGTCACTATTCTATATATTTGCTTATTTTGTTTTAACTGAAACTTTTTTAAAGTCCCCTTGTTCTCAAGTTCCTGAATTTTTGCACAGCGGGCAATGTTCCGACGCCATGCTTTAAACAAAAAGAATCCATTGGAAGAAACCCTAAGTTTATATCCAACGTTTTCATCGGACTTTGTATTTTGCTGACTGCCGTACTCATTTTCATTGTTCTTTTTTGCATATTTCTGACTGCAGTGGGTACAACAGTAAGCCTGCAAAATGAATCGCAGTCAGAAAAAAATGTAAAAATCCAATGAAAACGTTGAATATAAACAATATGGACCACGCTACAGCAATCAGAAAAAGATGCAAAATACCGATGAAAACATTGAATATGAACGGTATCTAAACCACGGTAGCACAGACACTTGTTTCATATGAAATGTCAGTCTTGTGCACGTCACTCAGAAAATATGCTCACTAGAATCCGATGGAACTGTTGAATATAAACGAAATGAACCAACGAAGGACTAAGAGAAACCCACGTTTAATGAAACCGTGCTAAAACACATATTTTTGTATTCTGTTGTCAGTGTTATTGCTTATCAGCTACGATAAAATTCGGTAATTCCAAAAAATAAAATTTGATCGTTAATTATAAAAATAAGATTTTCGAACAAAAATAAAATAAAATTGTATTGGTACAGGCAAATAAAAGAATTTCAGTCGCAACGAATTTAAACGGTCGTTCAGCTGAGGGCAAACAAATAATATTTTAATTTAGGCCCAACCATCTTTTTGACTTCTCCAACAATGTGTTTAATTTTTATATTTCAGGAGTTCAATCTACAACAGCATGTTTTGTTGTTCCTATGGCAACAGGGATGAGTCTATCATTGTGCATGTTGACTTTCAAACAGTCTAGACCCAATGCCAAGTTTGTAATCTGGCCAAGAATAGATCAGAAGTCATGTATTAAGTCCATGATAACATCAGGTACTGTAGATATATGATTGAAAAAAATGGATGACATTTAATGTCCCACCAGCAAACTAGATTTTCCTCAAAAAATTTAAAATCATTTAGGAAAATAAAAGCTATTTTAAAGAATTACAAAGTTGTAAACATTGTGGACTCATTCACAACACAAACTTTATGTAAAGTTTATGGGTGAAATGTAATGTTTGCCTACTGAATCAATTCCTGAAAAATTACTTTTTTGTGTCACCTGCACCTAGTGCAGGATAAGGCACCTATTGCAGAATCAGCATACAGGTGCTGCATTTCTCCCTTTTCCATTCCCTTTATTGCAGTGTTATGTACATGTATTTCATTGACAAAAATATTAATATAGATACACCTATGGTAGTGTTAAATACAGCACTTGATCAGAAAAAACAAGCATTTTTTTCAAAAAATAATTGCGAAAAAATGAAATATGTCAACTGACCGACTTTATTTTCATAATGTAGCAGGAAATAGATATTTTTTTACCTTATGTAGAATGTCAAATTAAAAATTGTCTTGCATTGAATTATGTAAACTATTCAAATTGATATTTAGAATGTATCTATTTGGCAAGTCTAACATACATTGGTATTAGACATGGAGTATTTTAGATTTTGTGTGTCCAATACCATTTAGATACCTGCCTTTTAAAGAAGAGGGAGTATACACTTTTACATTTGTCCATTACTCCATCAGGGTTTTCCTTAAAATTTGTTTAAACATTATTTTCATCATTTTTTTTATTAAGAGGAATTTAGTTGCAGGCTATAATACAACTTTTTTTCAGTTGTATGTATTTCAGCATTGATTAGTTGAGACTACAGAGTAAATATTTTGATTGTAACATGAGGCCATTCAAAAAAACATTTGTTTCTTAAGCCTAGCCCAGGTCTGCCTAAAGGAAGCTGAGTTTTTTTTTCAAATTTTCAATAATGCTTTTTTTTATACAACCGCAAAAATTTTGCGGTCGTATTATGGTATGGCGCTGGCGTCGGCATCGGCGTCTGTGGACAGCATAACTTTGGTTCTAGTGAACGGATTGTTATCAAATTTTATTATGATGTTTGTTGGCACAAGCTTAAGCCCGGGTTTTAATTTCGCGTCCCTGCCCCAACCGTTTTTGAAAAAGAGGCAAAAAAGGGGTTAAATTAGGTATTTTCGTGTCTGTGGACAGCATAACTTTGGTTCTAGTAGACGGATTGTTTTCAAATTTTAGTATGATGTTTCTTGGAACATTCTTGAGAAACCTTTCTTCCTTTAGTTTTTGGCCCCACCCAATTCAGAATAAGGGGCCAAAAAAGGGTTAAATTGGGTGTTTTCACATATTTGACTGTAGAATCTTTATTATTTATCGGATTTTGATGGGGTTTCTCTCAGTGTACTCCTTAGAAAATTACCAATCAGAAATATGCCAACGGATTTCACGTGGCATGTACCGTTCACGAGATAAATGGGGCCCAAAAGGGGCGAATTTCAAAAATTTCAACTTTTAGCTCGCCTGGCTATGCCAGGGTGAGCTTTTGCCATCACTTGGCGTCCATCGTCCGTCCGTTTGTCCGTCCGTCGTAAGCTCACTTTAAAAAATCTTCTCCTCTGAAACTAATGGAGGGATTGGTTTGAAACTTTATAGTAATCATCTATGACATGTCCTGTACAAACGATCCTCATTTTATTATGATCCGATGAAAAACATGGCCGCCGGTGCTAAAAATAGAACCTAGGGGTAAATTGCAGTTTTTAGCCAATAACTCAAAAACGGATGCAGATATAAAAAATCTGACATGGAGTAAAATTGTTCAGAATGATGAGATCTATCTACCCTGCAATTTTGAAGAAAATCAGAAAACCCTTCTCAGAGTTACAGCCCTTTTTCCATAAAATTTTCAAAATTTAAGCCTTTTTTATTTTTTATTTCAAAAACTGGTGAAGTGTAAATTGCAAAAATGTTCAGCATATCAAGATCTACATACTCTGAAATTTTGAAGAAAATCCAACTGCCTGTGTTGTAGTTATTGACTCTTTTTCACAAAAGAAAAAAAAAGAAATTCAATGCCATATGGTTATGGGTTATTGTCCCCCACCGCAACGTGGAGCGGGGACATAGAAATGCCTGGCGTCCGTGCGTCCATGTGTCCGTCCATCCGTCACACTTTCTTGTAAGCGCTCTCATGCTTATAAATTATAACGGATTTTCATAATATTTAAACCAAATGTTTATATCACTGATACCTTGGTCAAGTTCGAAAATCAGCCTTTGTCGATACTTTTGGGACTTTGACCGAAATCATGACTCTGTTTTATCCAAAAATTGACCTTGTAAGCACTCTCATGCCTACAAATTTTAACGGATTTTCATGAAATTTATACCAAATGTTTATACCATTAATACCTTGGTTAAGTTCGAAAATCAGCCTTGGTTGATATTTTTTTACAGAGTTATGGGACTTTGACGAAAATAACGACACGGTTTTAGCCAAAAATTAACCTTGTAAGCGCTCTCATGGCTACAAATTTTGACGTATTCTCATGAAATTTATACCAAATGTTTATGCCATTAATACCTTGGTCAAGTTCGAAAATCAGCCTTGGTTGATATTTTTTGACAGAGTTATGGGACTTTGACGAAAATAACGCCACTGTTTAAGCCAAAATTTGACCTTGTGACCGCTCTGATGGCTACAAATTTTAACGGATTTCATGAAATTTATACCAAATGTTTATACCACTAATACCATGGTCGAGTATGAAGATCAGTCTCTGTCAAGACTTTTAGACAGAGTTATTGGACTTTGACCAAAATAACAACACCATTTTAGCCAAAAATTGACCTTGTAAGCACTCTCATGCCTACAAATTTTAATGGATTTTCTCATGCTTACAAATTATACCGGATTTTCATGAAATTTATACCAAATGTTTATATCACTAATACCTTGGTCAAGTTCGAAAATCAGCCTTCGTCGATACTTTTTGACGGAGTTATGGGACTTTGACCGAAATCATGACTCTGTTTTATCCAAAAATTGACCTTGTAAGCGCTCTCATGGCTACAAATTTTAACAGATTTTCATGAAATTTATACCAAATGTTTATACCATTAATACCTTAGTTAAGTTTGAAAATCAGCCTTGGTTGATATTTTTTTACAGAGTTATGGGACTTTGATGAAAATAACGACACGGTTTTAGCCAAAAATTAACCTTGTAAGTGCTCTCATGGCTACAAATTTTGACGTATTCTGATGAAATTTATACCAAATGTTTATACCATTAATACCTTGGTCAAGTATGAAAATCAGCCTTGGTCGATATTTTTTGACAGAGTAATGGGACTTTGACGAAAATAACGCCACTGTTTTAGCCAAAATTTTACCTTGTAAGCGCTCTCATGACTACAAATTTTAACGGATTTTCTCATGCTTACAAATTATAAAGGATTTTCATGAAATTTTTACCAAATGTTCATATCACTAATACCTTGGTCAAGTTCTAAAATCAGCCGTCCTCGATACTTTTTGACGGAGCTATGGGACTTTGACCGAAATCATGACTCTGTTTTATCCAAAAATTGACCTTGTATGCGCTCTCATGCGTACAAATTTTAACGGATTTTCATGAAATTTATACCAAATGTTTATACCATTAATACCTTAGTTAAGTTCGAAAATCAGCCTTGGTTGATATTTTTTTACAGAGTTATGGGACTTTGACGAAAATAACGACACGGTTTTAGCCAAAAATTAACCTTGTAAGCGCTCTCATGGCTACAAATTTTGACGTATTCTGATGAAATTTATACCAAATGTTTATACCATTAATACCTTGGTCAAGTTCGAAAATCAGTCTTGGTCGATATTTTTTGACAGAGTTATGGGACTTTGACGAAAATAACGCCACTGTTTTAGCCAAAATTTGACCTTGTAAGCGCTCTCATGGCTACAAATTTTAACGGGTTTCATGAAATTTATACCAAATGTTTATACAACTAATACCTTGGTCGAGTATGAAGATCAGTTTCGGTCAAGACTTTTTGACAGAGTTATTGGACTTTGACCAAAATAACAACACCGTTTTAGCCAAAAATTGACCTTGTAAGCACTCTCATGCCTACAAATTTTAACGGATTCTGATGAAATTTATATCAATTGTTTATATCACTAATACCTTGGTTAAGGTCGAAAGTCAGCCTCGGTTGATATTTGTTTATGGAGTTATGGGATTCGTTGAAAGTAATGACTCTGTTTTATCCAAAAATTTACCTTGTAAGCGCTCTCATGGCAACAAATTTTGACAGATTTTCATGAAAATTATACCAAATGTTAATTCCACTAATACCTTGGTCAAGTTGGAACATCTGCCGTGGTCGATCCTTTTTGTTTCCCCACATATTTAATTTTGGAATTGCCCTGAATGTTTGAAAATATTTCAATTTCATACAGTATACTAGTATATTGCATGAGCGACGGGGGACCCAGGAATTCTATTCTTGTTTCCCTTTAAAATCTGTTTTCAAATCTTCTTTAATTTACTTTTCTCTTTTAAGTTTGAGAGAAATTCGCTGCTATCTCTTTATTAAAAATAATTATTTGTTACATAATCAAGAGCAAAAAAGTGTTTTTTGTACAAATTTTTACATTTTTTTGCAAAAATACTTTCATAAACTATTCTTATTTCACAAATTAATAATAATTGTATATTAATACATGTTGTTAGTCCCAGTCATGTTTGCCCACCATGGAAATATCATTCCCAGATAAATACTGAAGTAGCATCTTAGCTTCAATGTCTGCTTAACTTTCTAACTGACCTGCATGGCTATGCCTTGGTAATTTTTGTTTGCCCACCTTGAAAACATCTCTCCCAGATAAATATTGAAGTAGCATCTTAACTTCATTGCCTGCATAACTTTATAACTGACCTGCATGGCTATGCCTTGCCATCACTGTGTCAGTGGTCTGTCTATCATAAACTTTTCATTCAAACATCTTCTCTGAAACCGCTGGGCCAGTTGGAACCAAACTTGGGCACAATGGTCCTTAGGTGGCCCCTTTTTTAAAAAATGTCTGGCACAATTATCCTTACATGGTCTTCTTCAAGAAAGGTGACAGTTGGTCTTCGCCCCATCAAAATAGCTGCCAGTGGGGAACATAGTTTAATTTTGGATCATATAACATCAGCAAACTTCAAAATGAGACCCTTAAACAGTCAATAAACAAATTTGAAAATGTTGTGATTATTTTGACTTATTGTGTCAGCATGGCCCAGGTGAGCGATACAGGCTCTTGAGAGCCTCTTGTTCATTTTTAGTCCGATTTTGATGGAGTTTTTTGCAATGGATCCTTATGAAAATAAACCAGTGCTGCACCACAAGATTTTTGATAATTTGTTTCCTTCCCAAGCTATGAGTGGCCCAACAGGACCAAAACTGCAAACATACGGATTACCTAAAATTTTTATTTTTCATCAGATTTCAATGGGATTTTTTTCTTTAGATTCCTCTCATTATAAGCTTTCAGTAGTAACAGATTTGGTGTAGCTCTTTCCGTTTCTGAGCTATAAGGGGTCAAAGGGACCAGAATTGCAATTTTTAGAAATATGTGAAATCTTTTATTTTAGATCTGATTTTAATGGGATTTTTTTCTTTGGATTCCTCTCAATGCAAGCTTTCAGTAGTATGTCAACAGATTTGATGTATCTATTACCGCTTCCGGGCTATAAGGAGTCAAAGGGGCCAAAATTGCAATTATTACAAATATGTGAAATCTTTATTTTTCATCAGATTTTGATGGGATTTTATTCCTTGCGTTCCTCTCATTGTAAGCTATAAGTAGTATTCAATGGATTTGGCATAGCTCATATCATTTCCGAGCTATAATGGGTCAGAGGAGTCAAAATTGCAATTATAAGAAATATGCGACATCTTTATTTTTCATCAGATTTTGATTGGATTTTTCTTTGGATTATACTCATTGTAATCTTTATTTTAACTATTTTGGGTCCAGCTTATTACTGTATCAAGCTTTTTTGTGTCCATCTAATGACTGTGTCAAGCTTTTTAATGTGTCCAAATTTGCTCTAAATTACACTTTTTCAAAGGACAAGGTATGATAAGAGCTGTTTTCTGCCCCCTCACAGAATATCTTCATATCGATATATATGATAGGCAATGTCTATTATATTCCAAAAATGCAAACATTTATAAGTTTCATGCACCATTGGCGTTGCCTAGCAACCATTTACTAACAACAATCTATGTATTGTAATATTACTNTAAGCTCAGATATATAGAAAAATGATCACTCAGTGACATCAAAATTAGATTTAAGTGACGCCCAAGAAATCATAAAATGGAAATAAAAACCACATACCAGCACCAAATTTAAAATAGAAAGGCATAAGAAACAAACCATTTATTTTGAATAGCTTTATAGTTTGTAGCTTTTGAATAGTTGCTGTATTGGTCTCTGTTAGATTTTTTTGTCTTGTACAATCTTCATCTGAGTTCTTGAAATCTTACCCTTATGTTTTTGAGATTTTGTTGTCTTGCACTTCCAATGGTGTTAGATTCTTTTAATCTCAAGTTTTTGACAAGAAACAAAATCAATAATGAGTCTCTATATATATATTCATTTTTCAGGCTTCCAACCTGTAGTTATAGAGAATGTACTGGAAGGAGATGAATTAAGAACAAATGTTAGTGCCATATCAGACAAAATAGTTGAATTAGGTTCAGAGAATATAGTGTGTGTTATGACAACTACAAGCTGCTTTGCTCCTCGAGTTCCAGATAGGTATGTAGAGTAAAAGAATATTTAGTATCGTCAAACCCAGCAAAAATGCAGGAATAGACATATAGGCTTCAATAAGGTCTGTAAGTCTCATACAATTTTGAAACTTCTGGGCACATAAGTTGTACCCGGAAGTTGCATTTTTAACAAAAATATATGACGTTTCAAACAAAAAAATTGAACGTCATAATCCTTATACGTCATATTTTGGCGGGGAATGTTTTTAAATTACAATTTTATCGTGACTTCTCGGTGTCACATGACGAGACTAACAGACCCTATGGTGACTGAAGATGAGGTTTAAATTGCAAAGAAACTAGAGAAAATGCATATGAAACCACCAAAAATTGTTAGACCCTTAATATCTGTGTTCCATTTCATTGTCTACAATCCTGCAAGATGTATGCATTTACTAAAGATTTTGATTATTCCATTTCCATCTTCAACTAATATAAACCTATTTCATGTGGAAAATGATGGGCAAAGTTTTCATACTTAAAGAAGATTTTGAAATGAACTGACAAAATTATCAACTGATGCTATATTAATTACTTAAAGACATTCATTTACCAAATATCATTTATATGACATAATACCTTAACTGAAACAATTTGCAAAATTTACAAGTTTATTATGTTGAATGGATCTTACTAAATAGTACACGAGCGGCAAGTCTTTATCCAAATAAAAGTCAGCTTAACATTCCATTTTATCATTGCAAAACTGATAATCAACTCTGACACAGGCTTGCCTACCCTTACTACTTAGGCGTATCAAAGTCATCTTACGCCCTTACAATGATGAACCGCTTTACAATTTGGTTATATTGCTGTATTTCTTGAAATTTTTCAATTCCAATCCATCAATTCAGTGCAGTTCGTATATTATAGTTAAAATTGGCATTTCTGGTAAAAAAAAGAATGTTAAAATGATCTCTAGGATTCCATCTAAGAAAATTGTATACAACAAAATATTTGTTGCTAAACAGCTCTCAAGGTCAATAAGAAAATAACAAGATACATGTTTTAAATTCATCCCTTTTTACAGCTCACATGCTCATGTATCTTGTTATTTTGTTTAAGAAAATTGTATACTTGGTGGGAGCATTGTGTAACTAAATAGTGTGCTTTTCACTGAAAGGTGTGGTTTATGTACCAAGGCCACACCAATTTAATTTCTTGTTCTTTGGACTTTTGGGCCTAAAAATTTTGGGCGAGCGAGCGATAAGAAAATTTTTTATTTTTATTTTGAAAATTGATTATTTTGAGGCGAGTACCAAAACACAGAGGCCAGCGGGTACTTTATTTTTTTTATTAATTTATTTTTTGCAGAAAACATATCAAATATTTAATTGAATAAGTTGGTATTACCTCGTATGAACTTTAAAATGGTGCCATATATCTCAGATACATTTGATTGATTGATTGATTGAATATTGTTTAACGTCTACTCAGGCCATTGTTTTTTTATTACTTGGTTTACGGATCCGCCGTCCCGATTTTTTCAGATTTGGAAAAAAAATAAAATTTTGATTTTTCATATTTTTTATTTTCCGTTTTCCCGCCGAGCAAAATTTTCGAGTAAAAACTAAAAAAAATAATAATTAAGGGTATAAAAATGTTGGTAGTTAACGTCTTTTTGCAATGTAAAGACTAAAGCGATCAAAACGATCTTCTGGCAGCGGCAGCATGCACGGGACCGGTATCCAAATTTAGCATCCCTCGGTATCAATATTGAGCAATAACAATGATAAACAATAATTGATAATCGCATATTCATTTTGAAATTTATCTATGGCTGTCCGATTATTTCCGATGATCGACTAATAATTTTTTTCTGATTGTTCAACACTGATAATACCAAAAAAAAACCCCAAAATATCTTTCTGAAAAGTTTCACCGCAACAGTCAATTAGGATCATATAACAGCAGTGACTGGAAAGATCCTGATATTCATTTTCTTATATATCTAGATTAGTGTGGACATTCCAATAGCACCTTCACCCATGAAAGTGAAACAATTTAAATAGGGACAATTATCTGACTTACAACAACAACAACAACAATCTTTATTGTACAACCACATCATACAAAGGGTTTGACAAAATATATATGTAATACAGAATTAGAATAATACATTAAACAGTACATGTCTACTAAACAGTACATGTCTACTATAATAGTTCATCTTTTAAAAAGACATTCATAAATAAATCGAGCAATATGTTTTAATATTAAAGGATCCTCATTTTTAATAAAGTATATGTATTTGCCCAATTCACTTTTGTTCTCAAAAGTACCTGTAACATTTTGTTTTATTTTTGCAAACATTTCAGATCTTTTAGAATCATATTTGGTACAGCTAATGAGGAAGTGGGGTTCATCATCCAACACATTACACTTGGAACATGTTCTTTCAGGCCTAGGGATAGGATTAGGTTTATTATATCGGCCTGTTTCTATTCTTAAAGAATGAGATTAGTGCTTTAAAGAATACATATAGTAACCCTTTTTCATACATATAGTATGGGTATTTCAAATTGAGCTTATATTCTAAAATAAATTTTCAACAAAATTTTCACTAGGTCTGATGAAGATCTGGATTTTTTTTTTTTTTTTTTACCACCACCCATCCAACATTTTTCATGAAAAAATCCGTAAACCAAGTAATAAAAAAACACTGGCCTCAGCAATATTTCAGCTATATCAAGACAAGAACAAGTTTGTTAATAAATAATCACTTTGGGGTATGGAAAGGGCCATGGGACAGGAAATTCTGACTGCCACTGGAAAAGTAGGGTGAAATCGTCAAGGGCGGGGAATTTAGCCTTGTAGCCGATCACCTACGGACCACCCCAAAAAGAGCTTGCTACAAGGGTTCTTTAACGTGCAGGAAGCGTGGCATTTCTTCCAACACGTGGACCTGAGTTTACATCCCATCCGAAAGATGGGTTGTGTATTTATTAATCCCGCACAACCACGGAATGGGCCCTATTTCTATATCCCGGGACCCTCGGGGTCAGCCTCCATTTAGGAGGGGTCACACCCCGCAAGCTGGAGATGCTAGGTCCTAATTCTATATCCCGGGGTTCCCTCGGGGTCCTCTGTTAGTAAAACTCATACTCCCAAGCTCAGAGGATGCTGCGGGCCTATTCATCAGCCAGGACCGCGCATGGCGGCAGATACATTTGAATTGTATGACACATAAATCTATTCTGTCTTGATTATATTCTCAACAATATATTTGGACCCTTTGTTTTCTTTATTTAAATCAATTTTGCGTATAATTGAATAAAAAGTTCTGCGCCTTTATGATTATTCATACATATATTTTCCATTTATGTTGAGAACAACCATGACCCCAATCTAATTATACCCCCACTCGTGAGTGGGTGGTATATTGGAATACCCTTGTCTGTCCGTCTGTCCGTCCTTCCGTCCATTCGTCCTTCCGTCCGTCCAAAGTTCGTCACGTTTTTCTCAGCTACTACTGGACCGATTCATTTCAAATTTGGTATTTGACTTTATATATAGGGGGCATGCGTCATCTGCCATTTTGGTCACCCTATGATATCTACTTCCTGTTTTTCGAGACTTAGCCATTTTTCCCTGTATTGAACATAGTGAAAAATTTTCGTCGCACTTTTCTCAGCTACTACTGCACAGATTAATTTCAAATTTGGTATTTGACTTTATATAAAGGGGGCATGCGTCGTCTGCAATTTTGGTCACCCTATGATATCAACTTCCTGTTTGGCGAGCCTTAGCCATTTTTTCCCTTTATTGAACATAGTGAAAATTTTCGTCGCACTTTTCTCAGCTACTACTGGACCGATTCATTTCAAATTTGGTATTTGAATTTATATATAGGCGGAATGCGTCGCCTCCCATTTTGGTCGCCTTATGATATCAACTTCCTGTTATGCGGGACTTTGCCATATTACCTTTATTGAACATAGTGAAAATTTTCGTCGCACTTTACTCAGCAACTGCTGGGCCGATTTATTTCAAATTAAGTATTTAACTTTATATATAGGAAGAATGCGTCATCTCCTATTTTGGTCGCCTTATGATATCAACTTCCTGTTTGGCAGGACTTAGCCATTTTTCCCTTTATTGAACATAGTGAAAATTTTTGTGGCACTTCTCTCAGCAACTGCTGGGCTGATTTATTTCAAATTTGGTATTTGACTTTATGTATAAGGGGAATGTGTCTTCTCCCATTTTGGTCGCCTTACTATATCAACTTCCTGTTTGGCGGGACTTCGTCATTTTCCCCTTTATTGAACATAGTGAAAATTTTCTTTCCCTTTATTGAACATAGTGAAAATTTTCGTCGAACTTTTCTTTGCTACTGCTGGGCCGATTTATTTCAAATTTGCTATTTTACTTTATATATAGGCAGAATGTGTTGCCTCCCATTTTGGTCGCCTTATGATATCAACTTCATGTTTGGCGGGACTTTGTCATTTTTCCCTTTATTGAACATAGTGAAAATTTTCGTC
>MJUU01011766.1:173126-188255 GCA_002080025.1 Modiolus philippinarum
TGAAATGTTAAACAGTTGAATAATACCACCTGAAGATGTACATGAAGTTATATGCTTTCTGTCTGAAATTTTGAAGGGGAGATAATTAGTCTTTGTATATATTCTGGAAAAAAGGGAGAGGTATATCATTGTGTCCATACTTGTATTGTGTCCACATTTGTAGTGTGTCCACACAAACTTAAATTTACACTTGCCATATTGATTTAGGGTTCAATTAGCCGGGTGTATACCTGGCTGCCATTCAGCGACAGCTCTAGTTTCTATGGGTACTAGACATCCTTCTTGTAAAGTCTCATCAAATTTTGAGGCACTTTAAATTTTCCCGCCTTTTTTCAGTTTCCATGAATATTCCAAATGATATGTTTGTGCACATCTACTTATTGTAAGTTAAATTCCTTTGAAGTAGTTGGAATTTGTTGGCAAACTTTCTAAAATACATGAATAGTTGTTGTGTTTTTCATTCGTACAGTAGAATGGACAGACAGACAGACCTACAGACGGACAGGGGTAAAACAATATGCCCCCAACTTTTGGTCACTGGGGCATAAAAATGATTAAAAAATATAAATTATAGAGGGGAATAAAAATTCAATTTCAATGATATAGTGCTGTCCGTTTGATGACTCATGGTGCTGTGCACATATATTTTCAAATATTATTATGAAGAACTTGACTTTCTTCACAAGTCTTTGAAAAAAACAAATATACATCTTTTTCTAGTATAGTTCACATTTTCTAGTTAGTTCACTTTATGTCTATGGGAGTCTAGGATGATGTTTATTTTGCTGAACTTGATTACTCTTTTTTTAGGGGCCAACTCCGACCTGCCGTTGGGTGTGGGGTTTCCTCCCCATTCATTGAAGATCTTATGGTGGCTTTGAGGTGTTATTACTCCCCTTTGGGTCGTTGTCTCTTTGACACATTCCCCGTTTCCCTTCTTTTTTTTTATCATTACTAAATGATGAAGAAGACAGTATTATATCACATGCTTCTTTATACAATTTATGATCTCTCTTAATTACAATATTTGCATTCATTTAAAAAATGTACTTCATTTTCAACTTTGTTTAGGTGACAGTTTTTGCATACATTGATTTAAATGAAAATATCGTTATATCTACTTTTATCTACCGGGGTATCTCTACTTTACAATTTTAAATTCTTAATTTACATAAGTCTTTCTAAACACAGGTATAGTTTCCTGTACATATTTCTTCTTTATTTTAAATGTAAGTAATTTGTTTCTTTTTACAACAGCAATATAAACATAAAATGTCTTGGTTTGGGATCCACTATGTTTAAATCAGAAATTGATACTATAACAATGTTGATATTACCATCCAGATATATCTGTCTTGTATATCTTGGCATTGCCTTCATCAGGAAATGTTCCTATGTATAAGTAGTTTGTTCCACTAAAGGCTAAGGTGAATGGGCAACTGTCTAATAACTCCTTTGTGTTGCAGTAGTTGATAACATGGCCAGTTTTATTTAGTACATGTAAGGTGTAATCATCCGAATTAGATACAATTAAATTATCGGAATGAGTCACGCAAATATCAGATGGATTGAATTGATTTTTGTCGTTGTTTAAATCTGGATGTCCAGTATATTTGTTAAGTACTTCTCCTTCTTGGTTTAATACTACAATTATTCCTTTGAAGTCGGAAATCCTGTTGACGACGGCAATGTTATTTATACTGTTGCTACATACTCTGTAGGGATAAGTAAACAAGGGTTTTGTATTCCTTTCATATTCATGTACTTTGAGTATTTTCCCATCCTGATCCATGACTATCACCTGTCGTGATCCGTCATTAGAGTATAGAGATTTTCTATTACTGGAAGCTGATACTATTATGTAACCGCTAGGAGCCACATATAGAGAAATTGTCTTCATCCCTTTTGTGATGTTATGTATTTGTTGTATTTGACCTTGACCTTGTGGAACGAGGTTAAGATATGAATCATCAGTAGTTAAAAGGAGATCACCTGACAGCAAGAGAGCTATGTCATGATAGGGGACTTTAATTTCTGATATAACTTCCGTAGAATTATTTTTGTCTGGTTTCACATGTTGTATTACATTGGAACCTGTCCAGATAGTGCCATCAGGACAGACTGAGATTGTTAAAAGAAGGTTTAGAGTGGTTTTGTAGCAATCTAATACTTGTACTTCTAATGTCTTGTTGGGTTTGTTTTCATTTGATGGTCCAAACAATGTATAAACTCCATCTGAGTTACCTGCAATAAAATTGAGTATAAATGTAATTGGTAAAGGAAATTTTAACTTCATATAGTTCTTCACTTGAACCAGATTAACCTTTAGAGGTAGAAAAGTCTTCCTGTGGATCTTTGAATTATATATCATGTTGTCAATTAGCCAACTTAATTTTCCTGTATTTTCAGAGTATTGCTTAATTTTTTCCTATATATTTTGCTTCTTTCCACATATTTTAAGTAGATGTACTATATTTATTTAAAAAAGTATTAACAAAAAGTGGCATCTTCTCACTTGTTCTAATGATCAAAAGAATAATTAAATTAGACATAAAGTTAAAGAAGCTCCTTGGGACAAATTTCTGGCATTGTTGTCAGCAAAAACTTTAACCTTGATGCAGTAGGATGTTCATATTTGAAATAGTCATATTTAACCTTGTACGTGGTACATTGTATTTTATTTGTAGACATATTCACCTTGATCTTGCCCAGTAGGTAACTTAGACAAATCTTAAGCTTTGCCTCTAAAGGCTTTACATTTAGTGCAACAAATACACATCATACAACAATGATTAATTGCCTTGTTGAGTACTACCCAAATCATCAAGAATTATGTGGCTTTGACCTATATTTTATGCTTGAGTGACTTTTTTAAAATTTTGCATTTAAGTGCATATCTCTACAGCTAAACATGCTATCACAGTGGTGTCGCATTAAATAAATCACCTTGATGGGTGCTCTCCAAGTCAAGGACAATTAATAAGTGTCTTTGACCTACATTTTATGCTTGAATGACTTTCAGTAAATTTTGTGTTTTTAGATTAATTTCTAAACAACTACACAACATATCATCATGATGTTTCATGAAATGGCTCATCTTAGTGAGAACTACCAAATTCTTAGACTATTTGTTGACTTTTACCTTCAAGTTACGATTGATTGACTTTGTTGATTTTTTGCATTAGGCCCATTTATTAACAACAAGGTGTTTAAGTGAGTATTACATAATTTATGGATACTTTTATAACCTGACCAATATTTTATGCTTCAGCGACCTTAATTTTGTAAATGTCCATTACTTAATAAAATAATCAACTGTAACAGTACTTCTTGATGATTCCATCACAATTCAATGACTGGAAGCTAATTTTTATTCCTGATTGGCTTAGGTTATCTATTTGGATAAATTTGTCGGCGGGGTATCCGTGTCTTATAGACACATTCTCTAGTTTCTCTTTCATTTGGCATTGTGCTACCAATCTACCAATTTGATTACGCAATTTTGAAGAAAAGGGCAAATGATTGCTGAATCAATCTTAGTTTTGCACCTCTGTTGTTGCTGTCAGCCTGCAGAATTCAAGTCCTAAATTGTGCTCTGAATCTCGGCATTCACTTTGTGGAGAGAAAGATGGAAAGTAAACAGTAAATCTTCTGACTTCACATAGGTCTTCATTGTGTTATGTTAAATGATCACACTACTTGGTTTTTGTATCTCATTAAGTTTTTGTCTCGCCTGCGACGAATGTCAAGAAAGCGAGACATAGCGATCATAGGTTCTGTCGTTTGCGTTGTTATCATTTAACTTTTTTTTAACTT
Source organism: Modiolus philippinarum (assembly GCA_002080025.1). Lineage (NCBI taxonomy): Eukaryota > Metazoa > Mollusca > Bivalvia > Mytilida > Modiolidae > Modiolus > Modiolus philippinarum. Next base: position 176,943 of record MJUU01011766.1, read on the forward strand.
CCATAACTTTCTTAAATCATATTCAATATCAATGAAATTTAAACATAATAATCAGTACAACTTCATTACTGAATACCAGGTTTATTTTTTGAAAAAAAATAATTCCAATTTTCCGTATTTTTCCATTAGTTGGACTTAGTTTTTTTCAATGAAATTTTTTTGTTTGCACCACTCTATGCCATAGACTGATGATTAATGGTAAGTGGTTACAACATCCATACCAGAATTATGTCACCTTGACCTATATTTTCGGCTTCACTGTATTTGGCTGAATTTCGTATATAGGTCCATATATCAACAATGTTGAAACAAAATTGAGAATAAGGGCTTTAATTTTGATGTAAAATTGTTGCATATAGTCCATAGATGCACAATAAGTTTTCGGATTTATTCCAGTTCCAACTTTGGTAAATTTCCTGAAAATGTCCAAGACAACAATTTTTGTCTCACCTGGGACGAATGTCATGAAGGCGAGAAATAGCGACCATATATTCCGTCTTCATCAGCATCGTAGGCGTCGGCGTCAACTTCTGGTTAATCAAATGTTAAATTTTTTTTGAACTTCATTAACTTTCTGAAATCGTGCTCAATTTTAATGAAATTTTGACACAATATTCAGTATAACTTAATTTCAATTTTTCCATATTTGCCATTTGTTGGACTTATTTTTTTTAAATAATTTTTTAGTTTTTTTAAATATTTTTTTTCATTCCACTCTATCTCTGCACCTACATGCCATAGCCAGATGATAATTTGTAACTGGTTACAAATTTAGTAGTAACCAACATCCATACCAGAATTATATCACCATGACCTTTATTTTCCACATCAATGAATTTGACTTAATTTTCACTTTAGTACATAATATCAACAATGTTTAAACAAATCAGAACTAAATAGGAAATTTAATTTTGATGTAGAATTGTGGCATGTAGTCCATAGATAAGCAATAAACTTTCAGGACTTTATTCCAGTTCCAACTTTGGTAAATTTCCTGAAAATGTCCAATACTTAACATTTTTTGAAATTTTTGCATACAATCTAATATTTTAGCAATTTTTTATACCAGACATAATTCTGAAAACTAATTAAGAATAAAAAAAATATGTTTCCAATTCCTGTTAGTTTCCTGCAACTCTCAAAGACAAGGAGTTTTAGGGAATTTTTGTGAGCAACCATGCTTTTCGGATGAATTTCAGTCAAAACAAATTTTTTTAAAGGTTATATTCCAAAAATTTTGGATTCCAATTTTGGTAAATATCCTGAAACTCTCAAATTCTAAGAATTCTTAGTGACCACATCTTAATACAGGCCAAATTATAATGAAAGTGGAGTGAGCAGGCGAGACACTAGGTTCCGGGGAACCTTTACGAATTATTGAAATTTTTGCATAGAGTCAAATATTTTTGCGATTTCTTCATACAAGACATAATTCTGAAAACTAAGAATTAAAAAATATGGTTCCAATTTTGGTAAATTTCCTGAAACTCTTAAAGACAAGCAATTTTTGAGAATTCTTGTTTGCAACCATGTGTTTTGATGAATTTTAGTAAAAAAAGAAAAAACAATATTTTCAATGGTTAGATTGTATTCCAATTTTGGTAAACTTCCTGAAAATGTCAAAGACTAGTTGTTTCTTGGAATTCTACTTAGCAACCACATCTTAATATAGGCCGAATTAGAATGACAGTGGAGTGAGCAGGCAAGACACTAGGTTCCGCGGAACCTTTACGATTTATTAACAGTTAAATTGTAAAAAAATATCTCATTTAAGACCTTTATAATCTTCATAATAAAAGAATGAGTGACACTAGTATTAGAAGGGATTATCATTTTCTTACTAGTGGAGTGGCGAGGAGGACAAATTTCAAAATTTAAATTACCCAAAAGCCCCACGGACTTTTATTATCTTAAACGAAAGTGTTATATTTGTTCTTTCAGAAAACGGCTGTCGTCGCTATCTGACATGGTTCAAACATACTTTATTTAATGGTCAAAGGTCATAGCCCTGAAAGCTGTAGTTTTAGTTTGCTGGGGTTAACTAACTAATTTTTTGACATACTTTTCAGATATTTGGCAAATAAGTGTATCACAAAAAAGTTGAATATTTGGTACCATTTGACTTTCATATGACATTCACCTTTGACCTTGACGTCAAAATAATTGTTTTCAAGTGAAGGATTTTCCAATACACAAATAAATTGCACTGGAGTTTTCGTATTTAAACCAAGTTTTGAATGCATTAAAGTGCGATCTGTGCTGCTATAGCTTTCATTGAATTTGACCTCTTTCAAAGTCAAATAAGGCATTTTTTCTAACAATGAACAGAGCGGTACAAGGTTGACTAAGAACAAGGTATTTGACACACGTTTTTACTATTGTACAAGGTGTCTGCAACAATAATGATGTTAGTCATTGACATTTAAGATTTATATCAAAATTAAGTTTTCTCATAATATTTTTGGCGCGTGTGTGTGTGGGGGGGGGGGGCAATCATCTAAATGATTCTTACGTTTGAAATTCACAAAACACAAAGTACAACATATGAATCATTGGTTTTCGGACATTTTTTTTGACATCAAATGAGCTCAAGGTTATATTTGGTAATATATATCTTTTGTGTATGTGACTTTATTGCGTGCTGTTAAACCTCTACGCGATCTTCGCAATCAAGTTAAAAAAGCCAGGTTTTCTAGAAACAAAATCTGCTTGGTTCATACTTGTTTACTTAAGAACTGCTTGTTATTCACATGAACAGGGCATCTTTTTGTGTAAAACACACAGGGTAATTTGTAAAGAGAAAAACCGAAAACACATTGGCCTATTGGAAAAAAATTAAGAACAGGAAATCAAAGGACATTAAATGTGTGAGATCAAGAAGTGCTTTATGCCAAACAATGACAGTTTCCATTCAAGAATAAAACAGATGCCATGTATTACTGTAATTAAAGAGAAATCGGTCATAGGCAAAAGCCTATGCAATTGCTTGTCCAGGCAGGATCCATGCAGACAATTTGAAAAGAGGGGTTCAAATGCGAAGTGAATGATATTCCACCGAGCGGCACGAGGCTAGAAACATTTTGGGGTATTTCTAAGTAAAACATCAAGATATTCATTAAAATACATGAATGTGCAAACGGGGGGGTACCAACCCCCGGAACCTTCACGTGGATTCGCCAATGATGGCAATGTCGTAAACAAGATTAGAATTTTTACATATAATATGCTTTCTCCTAAATTGTAACAAAATGTTCTAAACTTGACAAGCTTTGTAATAGGAAAGTATATTTTTAAAAATGAAAACGACCATAAAAGCATATACACAGAATTTACATAGGTTCTCAACTTTGAAGATGCGCACAAAAGCACTACAGGACGCAATGGCATACATCCTGTTGGATTTTCTTGTCAAAAATTTCCCACTAAATAACTTTTAGTGCAATATTTAGCAATTTACAATGAAATATTAGCCTTTTGAATGTTTTATGATTTCAGAAAATTTAAGCTTTCTGGGGTAATCAATTTATGTGATGACACATATTTTGTGAAGTGAAGCTGTTTTCATCTTTAGAAGGCTTTGTCGTTTCCAGTTTTTGCTTAGCATAGCAGAGCTAGACTCTGATTTGACGCAACAAGTACATTTCCGCATTTTCATATCTAAACTATACGAACACACCCAAGGCTCAAACACACGCTTTAGTTAATTACACCTTTTTTATATAGGTGAGCAAATAAAGACATCTGTCACGTATTTTTAGAATGGTACTTATGTCAAACATACACCAAACAAATAAAAATATTGTTGAAATATCATTAAAAATAGACCTTCTGGTAAAGGGTAAATTATAAAATTATGACCAAATCAGTACAACACTGTTCAAATACGGGAAGAAAATATTTGCAAAACACAACTTCTGATAAAAAATTTAACGTGGAGAAATGATGTATTCTTGAAACAAATACGCCAATAGTTACATGAAACAATTGTCAAATCAGTTCTGAGACATAATTAACAAATATGTTAAAGATTAAAAGGTAGGTGCTAAAAAACATTAATATTAATGTTTAATTTTACCATGTTTGTAAACTGTCGTACTGGGCTATGTTTGAACTTATAAGGCTGTTTTGATGCATAATTAAGTTAACTATTACATGTTTTTTGTTTCTTTTGTATTGAGTTTCAAGAATAAGTACTGAATTCAATAAAATTTCGTTCAAAGCCGTCCCGTGTGTATATTGAAGAGCAGGGTAAGGTCAAAAGTCACAATTTTTTACGTCATAGGGACCACAATTTAAGGCGACGACAGACATTTTCTAAGAGTTGAGATGTTGATAAATGATATTAAGCAATAAAATTCCATGGGGCTTTTGGGTAATTTAAACTCGTTTAATAAGTGACTTTTTGCCTACTATACATACATAGAGCATGGCAAAGGTTTCATTTTCAAGCCCTCAGCCATTGTTCATGTACTAGATTAATTTTGAGCAAGAAAAATGCCTTTTTAGCTCATCTGTCTATAGATTTTATAGTCGCTCATCGTTAATAACCAATCTCCAGTCCATCCATCTGTCCATCATCCATTTACCAGTTTTTTAAATTTTCCAAAAGATCTCCTCTGAAACCATTTGGCCAATTGGAACCAAACTTGGTCACATAGGTGGTCACCTTTAAAAATTGAGGCAGGTTGGCATCTACTCTACATACTGCGTAAACTTTTCATTCAAAGAATTTGTTTAGCAGGACTGCGCCTGAATCAGGATAATAGACTGCAGGGAACATAGTTAAACATTGAATTCTGATGGAAAATACAATACATTCAAATTTCTTCTTCTTTGAAACTTAAATTGATCAATCAAACCGATCCTAATCACAACGGTCCTATGATTGATCTAATTCAAAAGAGGTGTCTGCAAAAGTTCCACCTTGTATAAAAATTCTACCAAAAGGTATTTGGACTTTCATGGACCTCTTCTGAAACAACAAGGCCAATTAGAACCAATCTTGGTTACATTAGTCTTGTTAAGGCCCCATCAGGTATGTCTGCACCTTATCCAAGATGGCTGTCAGTTAGGAACATGTTGGAACCAATTAAAACACATTTGTTCATGATTTTTTATGCCCCCAGATCAAGGATCGGGGGCATATTGTTTTTGTCCTGTGTCTATAGTCTGTGTGTGTGTCTGTCTCTGCATCCGAAACTTCAACCTTGGCTATTACTTTTGAACTATGTAAGAAAGACTTTTCATACTTGGCAAGTGTATAGGTCTAGTCAAGAGGAACATAAATATGCAAAAACAGTTTAGGGCATGTCAAAGGTCAAGGTCATTGAGGTGAAAAAAGCTTGAAATTGGCTGTTTTCACATATTTGACTGTAGAATCCATATTATTCATCATATTGAGACTGGTTTGTGTTATGTTATTGCTAACAAAATTGTGTAACTGTGGTATGTCGACAGATTTGAGGTAGCATTTACCGTTTTTGAGAAACAAGAGGCCCAAAGGGGGGAAAATGGAAAAAAATGAATTTTAAAATTTTTTGCCAGATCTTGATGCAGTGTTTTTCTGTAGGTTTCTTATAGCATGTTTGAACAGATACATTTATCAATTAAAAGCATTTCAATAAACAATAGGCCCAAAGAGGCTTTATCTGTTTCAGAATAAAGGGCTTGAATTGGTGTAGTCAAGAGGAATATTAATATGCAAAAAAGTAAGTCAAAGGTCAAGGTCACAGAGGTCAAACAGGTGTTAAATTGGGTATTTTCATATATTTTATTGTTGAATCTGGGGGCATATATAGTGTTTCACAAACACATCTTGTTTTATCTTGTTGAAGTTTTTTTTTTTTTTCCTTTTTTTTCGTTGTTGTCATATTTTTATACCCCGCCACACAAAGTGGCGTGGTATTATGTGATACCCTCAGTCATGTGTCCGTCTGACCGTCTGTCTGTCCGTCCGTCTGTCCGTCCATCCGTCCCCCCAAGGTTTCCGACTGATAACTTGTGAACGTAATAACACAAGGTCTTCAAACTTGGTATGCAAGTTGTTTACCACAAAACTCAGGTCGAGTTCGATTTTGGGTTCAGAGGTCCAAGGGTTCTGGAGTTATGCCCCTTGAAACTTTGAAATTTTGCGAATTTTAGGGTTTCCGACTGATAACTTTTGAACAAAATAACACAGGGTCTTCAAACTTGGTATGTAAGTTGTTTACCACAAAACTCAGGCCAAGTTTGAATTTGGGTTCAGAGTTCCAATGGGTTCTGGAGTTATGGCCCTTGCAACTTTGAAATTTTGCGAATTTTAGGGTTTCTGACTGATGACTTGTGAACTAAATAACACAAGGTCTCAAACTTGGTATGTAAGTTGTTTACCACAAAACTCAGGTCAAGTTTGATTTTGGGTTCCGAGGTCCAAGGGGTTCTGGAGTTATGCCCCTTGAAACTTTGAAATTTTGTGAAACGTGGCAGGGTATCATGTAATCCACCATTACTATTTTTAAAGTCATGCTTCTCTGTAGCTAATAAGATCCTCGTAATTGTTATGCCCTGCCACGAAAGTGGAAGGGGCATATAGATATACCATACCCTTGTCCGTCCGTACATACGTCCCACTTTGCATTTAGGTCCATAGTTTAGTAACCTTAAGTGATATCTTTATGATATTGAATCATAACATTCACCTTTATGAGTACTACCCAATGCACCAATAATTAGGTGTCCATGATCTACATTTCAGAGTTGAGCGACTTCGGTTAAGTTTTGCATTGGGGTCCATTTCTCATCAACTGTACATGATACCATTATTTAATTGCATTATAACATTCACCTAAATGAGTAGTACCCAAAGTACTAACAATTGGTTGTCCATGAACTACATTCCACACTTGAACAAATTTGGTTAAATTTTGTGTTTAGGTCCATTTCTCATCAACAATACATGATACCATTATGATATTGCATCATAACATTCACCTCAATGAGCATGATGAGTACTACCCAAAGCACTAACAATTGGGTGTCCATGACCTCCATTTCACACTTGAGGGACTTTGGTTAAAATATTGCATTTAAATCCATTTCTCATCAACTATACATAACATTATGATATTGCATCATAACTTTCATCTTAATGAGTACTACTCAAAGCACTAATAATTAGGTGTCCATGACCTACATTTCACACTTGAGTGACTTTGGTTAAATTTTGCATTTAAGTACATTTTTCAGCAACTATACAAGTTAACTTTATAATATTGCCCCATAGCCCTTACAACTATTGCCCTAAGCTCCAACAATTAGGAGTCCATGTACATTTCATTTTATGACCTACATTTCATACTTCAGTGACTATCATTTATCCTGTTTTACCAAGTTATGCATAATATTCTTATAATGTTTCATTTAAATCCCCTTTATAAGCACTTACAGTTCCCCATTTATAAGGTTCCAGGAGGGACTTGGGTTAAATGGTCTACAGTTCATTTATCTACTAGTAATGCATATTGCAGGGCATCCGTGACTTATAAACACATTCTCTAGTTTTTTTTTTTTTCAGATTGTTATCTTTTTATCAAAAATTTATTTGAGATGGCTGCAAGCTCCTGTAGACATTGTTTTACATAAGACCTTCATCAAAGTACATTTGAAAATCTAAATTTTCTCTGAAACTCTTGGGCCAGTAAGATCAAAACTTCATAACAATTGGAAGATCACTTCAAATAATTTGCTATCATCTCAGATGGCCAACCAACAGCTGAAAACAATTTGACATTATTTGGACTGTCTATATCGGCCATGGTTTATGTGAGCTGTGCAGGATGTTGAGAGTCACTTTTTGGTAATTTTCTTGAAACATTAATTTCTAGCTTAATTTTGTGCAATTTCGCATCACCTAATGGATAAACCCATACAAATTTACAAACTGACCTGTTTGAAATGAAAATTTGACTGTAGAAGAGTCTTGCTTTGATTCTGATTTGTCCTCCTTTGTACTTCTATCCATGATGCCTTTGATGGTTTGCTCACTTGCTGATGGAAAGCTAGGGCTTAGGACATATTATTAGATTATTTTCAACTTGACTTTTACAATTGGATTTTTAGAAGAAGTTTTTGGAAAATACTTTTTTCATGTTAAAAATATATTTTTAGTACTAATGAAAAAACCATAATGTAATTGAAACCACATTTTTGTTGGGATGAATCAGTGTGTTCTGAATTATTATTGGTACAAATCTATTTATAAAACTGTGAAATCAAATAATTGACGGATTACCTACATTTTGAATATTACATGGTAATGATAATTGGCAGATCAGAATTGATCACTTGAAAAGAATGTAATCAAAAGATCAAATTACATTATATGAAAGAATTAGGAGGCAGAAAGTGATCTAGGTTATAACCTTGAGAATAATGTTCTCAATTATGCATAAGAGTTGGTTTACATTTTATTTTAAAGAATTTGTGATTGTTAGTTAAAAAAGAAGTTTAAATGTTTGTGCTATGTATAATTATCAAATTAAGATATTCAAATTACAAGTTTCCATCAAAATATGACAAAAGAAAACAATTGACAATAAATTGCAATGAGATACAGTCATATATTGTTTAAACATTTGTCAGCTTAAGAACCATCAGAACATAAGTACAGATGAAGTTTTTCTGCAAGCTATTAGGGGCCATTTAACAGGACATTATTAAGGCCATTATTTTTTAATTTTTAGTTTTACGAAATTTTTCTTAAATTTTGGTGGGTAGGAGGAAGAAAAAAAAATTAAAAAAAATAAAATACCAGAAAAATTGAGGTCGGGCAAAAAACACTAATTTGGATTAAAACAATAGGAATTTTATTTAAAAATAGGCCAAATATTTGTAGGGTCGGAAAAAAAATAAAAATAAAATTCAAAAAGCTAATTTTTTGTCAATTTCGGGTCAAAATTTTTAAGGTAGAAGGGTTCGTAAAACTAAAAATAAAAAAACAACGGCCTAACCAACTAAATACAATATGATAGAAAATGCCTATTTATTATCAGGGAGAAATTTTCACAGCTGGTTATTACGAGATCCAAAGCAGGGCCATTACAGCCAGAGAACAGGGCATTATTACAGGGCCATTATTGATCATGTGACACAAAAGTGTATTATGAGATTCAAAGAAACTGCTTTCAGTTCATACTACTATTTACTTTTATCAATTTTACCCGATGTAGTTTTAAGACCTGTATACTTTATCAAAGTTTTACATCAAAAACTAGGTCCAAGAAAACTTGGATCAAGAAAACTTGAATTTAAGTTTCTGTATACACTATCCAAGTTTTTACTAATTTTACGCCCAAGTTTTGGCAGGAGATACAATAAAAAATGGCAACCGAGGAAAAGACTGTAGTATGTCTTGTATTGTTTTGTACAATAGACTAAGGTCAGAAAGAAATTCAATTCGGACATGAAAATGGTCCAGTTTCTTTATCCCTTGTCCTCAACATTCCATAAAATGGGAATTTTTTCCATTTCGTCAATTATTTCTATGACGCCGACCTACTTATGCATTTCTAAGTGCCTGTCATGTTGCTATTTTCCCTCATATTTTATTGAATATGCACATTTTTCACACGTGTATTTTTACTTTATACACTTGACAAAGATTCCTCAGTGGGGCTCTGATTGGTCAGTTTTCATCCAAGTTTCAAGAAAAATAGGATGAGGTTCTATTCTATCCAAGTCCATTCAAGTTTTTGAAGGTAGTATACACAATCAAAAAATTGAATAAAAAAAAACTTGGACCAAGTTTTGGATGAAAAACTTTGATCGTGTATACAGGGCTTTATGTTCATAAAAAAAAAAAACTATATTTTTTTGTACTTCGGCGGAAACCCTAATCCAGCTGTATTGAGAATAATTTTTTTTGTTTCAAATATTTGACCCTACTTGTGACCACTCATTTTAATCATCTCATCATAAGGGATCCAAAAATACATATCTTTTCTTGATTTTCTAAAAAAATATTTTTTTGTACTTCAGCCGAAACCCTTATCCAAACTTTTTTGTTTCAAATATTTGACCCAACTTGAGACCACTCATTTGAATCATCTCATCACAAGGGATCCGGAAATGTACATCTCTTCTTGATTTTCTAAAAAAAAAGGTTTTTTTTGTACTTCAGCAGTAAACCCGAATCCAGCTGTATGGAGAATAATTTTTTTTCTTCAAATATTTGACCCTACTTGTGACCACTCATTTTAATCATCTCATTATAAGGGATCCGAAAATATATATCTTTTCTTGATTTTCTAAAAAAATATTTTTTTGTACTTCAGCTGAAACCCTTATCCAGCTGTAAATAGAATAAACTTTTTTGTTTCAAATATTTGACCCAACTTGTGACCACTCATTTGAATCATCTCATCACAAGGGATCCGAAAATGTACATCTCTTCTTGATTTTCTTAAAAAAAAATTTTTTGTACTTCAGCAGTAAACCCCAATCCAGCTGTATGGAGAATAAATTTTTTTTTTGTTTCAAATATTTGACCCTACTTGTGACCACTCATTTTAATCATCTCATCACAAGGAATAAAAATTAAACCTTTTTAGCTCACCTGACCCGAAGGGTCATGTGAGCTATTGCCATCACTTGGCGTCTGTCGTCCGTCCATCCATCGTAAACTTTTTCAAAAATCTTCTCCTCTGAAACCACTGAACCAATTTTAACCAAACTTGGCCTGAATCATCACCAGGGTATCCTCTTTGAATGAGTCCGAGGACCAAACAACATGGCTGCCGTTACAAAAAATAGCACATAGGGGTAAATTGCTGTTTTTGGCAAATTACTCGAAAACCGTTACAGATATCAAAAATCTGACGGAGTAAAAGTGATCAGCATGACAAGATCTAACCGCCCTGCAATTTTGAAGAAAATCTGATCACCAGTTTTGGAGTTATTGCCCTTTTTTCGGAAATTTTTCAAAATTTTAATATTTTTTATTTTTTATCAAAGAAACTATAGCAGATAGAGGTCAACTTTAAATTGCAAAAATGTTCAGCATATCAAGATCTACCCATCCTGAAATTTTGGAGAAAATCCAAAAACCCTTGTAGGAGTTATTGCCCTTTTTTCACAGAATTTTCAAAATTTTCATATTTTTTGTTTTTTATTTCTAAAACTATAGAAGATGAAGGTTAAGTGTAAATTGACAAAATGTTTGCCATGCTGTGGTGACTTCAAAAGTGGTGCTGAAAATTGATCGTTGACTGCCATTTTCAAAATGGCCGCCAAAAAAAGGCTGGAAAATTCAACATTGTTCAATTTCAATAAGATTTG